>JBAMJV010008935.1:0-33587 GCA_037951105.1 Echinarachnius parma | reverse complement strand
CACTCACAGGGCTGATGTGAGAGTGAGACATTGCGAGGGAGCGAAGTGACTGAGCGGGGGGAGGGTGTGGGAGGGGGGTGTCCCCCCCTCCCACGGTAAGGAGCTTTTGCATTTTTGGACTTGAAATTGTGCAATCTGGAAATTCGAGCTTAACATTGACTGTATCTGGGAAAGCGTGTAATGATTTGATCGACCAGAAATTTTAAATATATTTTCACGAAGAAAACAAATAATTGACACACTATTAAATATGCACCCCAACACACACAAATATTGTATTAATATTTAGTGTCATACACAGTTCTTACATAAATCAAATGCCACATTATGTATGATCCAACAACATAGCCTATAGCCAAGAATGAGTCCCGAGGGGGCGAAGCTACCGAGGGCTGGGGCAGAGCCAAATAGTGAGGGTTTGGGAGGGGAGTATCCCCCTCCCACGGAGAATATTTTGCATTTATATACTTGAACTACGTGGCCCGGTACAGAAAAAAAATACTCACCCCAGACCATACGCAAGTTACACAACAAACTGAGATAATCTGTTCGCGCGCGAAGCGCGCAGCGAAAATTTAAAGTGGATGTATAAATTACTTTTTGAACGTTCGAATTAACAAGTCTTAGCTCATACAATTAAGTTTTTCTTTCCCACTCGTATACAGATACACACAGATACACAAAAATATCCTTCCCTAAAACCTGGGGGGGGGGGGGGGGGGGTGATTGTACATGTCACCCCCCCCCCCCCCCCCCCCCCCACCTTGTGAGTTGGGAGCACTGGCGTAAATCTGTTCGGAAAACACAATGCATTGGAGGGGCGAGTTTTGTTTGTGACCCCCCCCCCCCCCCCCCCCCCGTTGTCTACGCCCCTGTAACTTACAATCGATTGTATCTCTTTCTGCAACGGGGCCTAGGACTGATTGATTAAATTGGTTAAGTGCTAACGAGACTATTTTGCCAAACCATGTCCACGTAATACATTATTAAGGGGGGGGGGGGGGGCTTAACCTAATTTTGGGTCAGTTTTTATTTACAACTTCAAAATTGAGATTTTCATATTAAACAAATCTCCAACATCTATTTTATAATATCCCAAAGTTTCACTTTGATATCTCATTCCGAAATGGCTCTAAAATCACAATAAAGTTAATGCGTCATTAGCCATTCAATGACCCTGAAACAATGCTTCCAAAAAAATGAGAACACTATACTAAAAAAAAACATTCCTAAAATCATTATTTATTGGTCTTTTTCCTTATTTTTTTTCTTTTAAATAGAGGGTACACTATGCCCTGTTAAGGTGTTGTTTGCTGCTCTCTCATGGGCTTGGTTTGACAGTGCTATTTACAGCTGATATCACTTTCACTCAAAGGCTGACAGATTCACCATTTGTACTGCCCCACATACTCAAACCTGTGTGGGGAAAGTGATTCTACTATTAGTGACTCATTCAAATGTCTTAACTCATTCTAAAATTGTAAAACAAGTTAATAGCATTAACATTGCTTTGAGAGTTGATAATTAAAGCAATCACTAGTTTAACACAATGAAATTCGGATTCAGAGAGCCATTTTATGTGTATATTCGATATATATTTGATTTCTTACGTTTAAATATGAATGTAATGTTTTTCTTTGTTTTTCTCAGTATCTAATTTATGCATGAGTGCCAGTCTCTTGAATGCCATAACTCATTATTGGATTGATGGATCTGAATGAAATTTGGAAATGATGTTTAGCACACATGCTACTTTGAAATGAATGTTTTAGATTTTCCAAAATAATTTCTAGTTTTAAGTAATTAAGCCATGAATATTTAATAAGCTCGAAAATTAATGATCTCCTAATTAACATAAAATTAAATTATTACAAAATAATTAAAAAAAACATTCATTTCAGGGGGAATGCTTTTTTTAAGGTGCTGTGAAAATATGAACTCTAAAAGTGGTTGGGTTATTGTGTGAGAGAGCGCAAGAGATTTTTCTTTTATTCTTATTATATGCTAATTAGTATTCGCGGTGTCATATTACACTCACTTTTTGTCTTCCATTGCACTCACATTAACACTAGAAATGATAACAATTATGATATTACCCATTTTCTATGAAATTTGACTCCCTTGAAAAGTAGGTTAAGCCCCCCCCTTAATACTCAGTAAATAGTACTCCGCGCAAATGTTGAGAAACTAACCGGCTGTTCCAACATCAGATAGGACGCGATTTTATGATACTTATAATTATTTTAATAAATGTTCACTCTTTTATACACATATAAATATCATTTATGAGTATGTACTGAAACTACGTTTGAAAACTATATACGAAAATCTGTCGAATTCCTTATACTCGATGTAATAATGACTCTGGAATATTCAATCCCATTTATTAGAGACTAAAATACTTGAATGGAAATGTGATAGCTAGGTGACCAGCCAAAGTCAATCTATAAGCTGTCTGAAGTTTATTGTCATTATAAAATGTTGTTTTATGCATTGACCTGCTCAGGATTGGAGCCTTGAGTGACCAGAGGCGACCGAGTTGATGCCTTGGTCGCTCAAGCGCTAATTTCGTGGTCGCTATACACAGATTTATAATGTACGTCGGGACCCAAATAGGGTGGTCGCTGGTCGCGTTAAGCCCTCTGCAGACAGAGCCGACTCGACCCGATCCGACTGGTTTCAATCAGGATAGAGTTCGGCCCGGTCGGTCGGATCCGATTCATCGTGTTGAATCGGCCCCAACTGGCATCCGACTGTCTCTCGACTGGCAAAATGTGTGTCGCGAGGCACTGAAAACTGAGCCGATCCGAATGAAAATCAGTCAAATCGGGTCGAGTCGGCTCTGTCTGCAGAGGGCTTTAGGCAGGTGGTCGCATTACGCAGGTCGCTTAACACATGATTTTTCAGGGGAGGACCAGAGAGCGGTCGTTATGAGCAGGTGGTCGCTATAGACAGGTGGTCGCATTAGCAGGTTTGACTGTATTGACATTATATTTTAAATAGTCGTGTAGACGGTCCTATACTTTGTGTATTAGACCTGGAAACGTTCTTTAGTCCAACGTTTTTTTTTATTGATTCATATTCTAGAAGGGTTAAGAAGAAATGTCAGCTTTGTTGCCACCTTGGCAACATTGGGCAACTTTTTTTTTATAAGCATTATAAAGTTAATTAGCTAATTTGCATATTAATGTCAGGGGTCATTTTCTATCTAGGAATAGTACAATATTGATAAAACAAGTATTCTAGGGTATTTGGGGGCAAGGATTCAATTTCCGGTGCTCGTTTGTAAGTGTTGTATGGAACAATACCCTGAAATCCAAGATGGCTGCCCCTAATTTGCATATATGAATATTATTGATTTTCAGTGGCTACAGCCCCTAATAAGCAATAATTCCGGATTATTATGTGTCAGTTATGTTCTAAGTATGTATTTAAGATATCAAAGATTAGTTGCCATCATGGCAACCTCTAGCAATGCATATAATTTGCATAATTAGGTATTTTACATAATTTGCATATTCTTCCAAATCGAGTATATTGGGAACCCGGAGAGTAAAAATGACAAGTAATACCACTTTTCCAAGGTTGTGGGGGGCAACAGATCCATTTGTTATACTTATTTACCTGTATCACCATGGCAACTATCTCAAATCCAAGATGGCTGCTCCCCAAATTACACATGTTATGATACACGACTATATTATTTCGGTTATATTAGATTGATATTATAATGTTTGGAGTTTTAATTATTGGAATGAGCAACTAGAATACTTGAATCACAATGTAGTTGTTTGCTTACAGTAAAAAAAATCATAATTTTATAAAATAAATGCCATTAAAGTGGCAAATAGCATTATTTACTTTAAAATGACAAAGGCGGCCATCTTGGATTTATGTGGGTTGCCAAGGTGATACTTGTTGAATGGATTTGTTCCCCCCTATAACCTTGGAAAAGTGGTATTACTTGTCATTTTAACTGTTCGGGTTCCCAATATACTCGATTTGGGGGAATATGCAAATTAGGCAAAATACCTAATTATGGTAATTTTATGCATTGCTAGATGTTGCCGAGGTGGCAACCAAGCTAAATTATCTTTATTACCCCCTGACCTTATTTCACAAATATGCAAATTAGCTAATTAACTTTATAATGCTTATAAAACAGTTGCCCAATGTTGCCAAGGTGGCAACAAAGCTGAAATTTCTTCTTAACCCTTCTAGAATATGAATCAATAAAAAAAACGTTGGACTAAAGAACGTGTCCAGGTCCTAGAAAAATCTACACGGCTGTATTATTTTACTCATCATGAAAGAATCATCTACGCTTCCTAGGTCGAAATTCCCATAGAACCAACAACCATAGGAGACCAATATAAACCCATAGGCCTATTGGTTTCTATGGGTTTCAATAGGGAAAGTGGAACATGGGTTTTTATGGGTTTCTAAGGGATTCCTATGGGCTTCCTATGGGTTTTGATTCTATGGGAATTTCGACCTGGCAAATGTCTATGCTATGTCTATGTCTATGTCTACGCTAATGCAATAAGGTACTTAGTGGGTGAGAACATATCTTTTGTTTATGCTTATCTAGCTGATCGATGGTTGAATAGTATTGTGATGTCACAGAAGTCAATAGCTTCTGGTTTTTTTAGGGGTGGATCTTAGCAGGTAGAATAAAAATAATATAAAAAATCATATGAATAATATGACAGAAATATACATCAACAAGTCAACAGATATGTGATGTATTCATTAGTATAGATCAACCAAAGTCCACATGCGTTTTTAATTTAGTCACCCTTTAAAGCTATAAACAGCAGCAATGGGAAAGTCGAGGCCGAGACCATGAACACTGGTTTAGTTGTGTAAGCAGGAGTGTGGGGGTGTCAACAAGACCGATTGTTGATGGCCAAGCGTTGGTCCAACGTTGGAATCTCGCAACTCGTTTGATGTTGAAATCTGGTTGGATACCAATGTTGGTCCAACGTTAGAAACTCGAAACCCATAATACGTTGGACAAACTTGTTGGACCAACGGTGGATCAACCGTTGTCCCAGCGTCATTTGGGCGTACGCACACATCGCTGGTCCAACGTTGCCAGTTAACGTTTGAGCAACGGTGCGAGAAAAAAAATGGCCAGCATTGGTCCAGCATTGGTGCAATGAGTTATCAAATATAACCTTGCATTTTTGCTCATTACTCGGCCATAATTATTACATCCAATTAACGTTAAATTTGCATACATTTCCTTGAGCCTTGTGGACATTCAGATCACAAAAATACACATTTTATCAAACAATCATTTTTTGCACATGTCAACAAAGTAACGGTTTCAGACTGAGGAAAATGCGTGATTTCAATCATGATTTTTTTGTTATTTTTCACTCCAATCACGGTATTTTTGACAGTGTGAACGGTAATTTGAATCACAGTGGCAAAAATTCGTGATTTCAATCATGATTTGAGTTATTTCTCACTCTAATCACGGTATTTTTGCCAGTGTGAACGGTACTTAGAATCACGAATCACCGGAATTCAAATCATGGTCGAGAGGTGTTTTCGAATCATGATTTACTCAAATCACAGTGCGAATCTCTAGTCTGAACGGCTTGACCTCCAAAACATGATTTGGGAGGCGGAGCTTACGTGACCTTACATGCACTTCCGCCGATAAACCGGGCGCTCTTGCGCATGCATGATGCAGTACATGTACAGTGCGCGTGCTAGTATAGGACAGAGTAGGGTAGGCAATATATTAGCTCCTATACGTTATATACCGTAAATGTTTGACTATAAGGACTATGGTATATGGCTCCGTATGTTGTCTTTAAAATAGCGTCAGCTGAGTCTAAAAGTAGGAAGTTTCCCGAGATGTTGAATATAATTTGAATGTGAATGATAATGAATATTGATGATGAATAATGACTACTAAATGCAAGTTTTTTTACAGGAAACTTGCGATTGAAATAAACGATTGTATAACAAAGGGTATATGATATAACAGATTACTGATTCAAATTCCTCGATAGATGTTCAAAGCCACCACTTTCAACAAAGGCTAAATTAAATGGGGTCTATAATAGACATCACTTGCAGGTGGGAGAATATTTACGTTCCGAGTAAAATTGTCATTGGGATGATATACAAGTTAAGCCTAGTGCCCACTATGCGATCTGCGCTTGCGATCTAGCCTGAGTTGCTAGCGATCTCGATTCGGTGTGAATCGCACCAGTTCGCCGCGAGTCAGCCCGATCTCATTGCGTACGCGATCTTTTCGGTGCCCACTATGCGATCTCACGGCGACTTCCCCTGAGAAATGCATTGTCCCTATTTCCACGCATGCGTGCATGGTTGAGGATTACAGCCAGGTATTGTTCGCTCTTGCATGTCTTGACATCATAATCCGCTTTGCAAGTTTTTTTTAATAAACCCAGTGCCCACTTTGCGATCTGCGCCTAGCGATCTAGAGCGATCTTGCCCGAATAGGAGCGATCCCCTGAGATCTGTGCATGGGCGTCGATACTTACGTAATACCCATTCATCAGGGGGGGGGGATGGATGAATGGATCATCCCCCCCTGATCAATGGGTATCAATGACAGATCGACGCCCGTGGATCTGTGGTTAAGTCGCAAAGTGGGCACCAATGGCCGCATCAGATCGCTCTAGCTCGCGTCCGCAAGGGTGGTGTCGGTTGCGGTCGCCAGGTCTTGGACATGTTGAAAAATTTCGTTCTCGATCGCATGTCGGGCGGGATCGCACAAATGGCAAGCCGTTTGAACAATTATTCATATTTCCTGATAACAAGAATTCAATCCTTGATATCAAGAATTCTGTTTTTATATAACAATAATTAAATTCTTGATATCAAGAAATGAATTCATGATATCCAGAATTCGATTTCTTGATATCAAGAATTCGATTTTTTGATATCAAGAATTCGATTTTTTGATATCAAGAATTGAATTCTTGAAATCAAGAATTACCATTGGTTAACAACATAAAATCATTTCTTTATATCAATAATTCGATGTTCAGTTATGCGAAACTGCTTTACAAAGGCGCCCTGCAAGAATCAAGAATTCTTTTCTTGATATCAAGAAATGATTTTTTGTTGTTATAGCAATGGTAATTCTTGATATCAGGAAAAGGAAATAAATGTTAAAACGGCTAGCCATGGCTGGCCATGCGCACATATTAACAAAATTCCAACCGAAATTTAACAAATTCCACATCAAACAAGCGTGAATTCCTGGCTATTGTATTCATGGACAATGCGTGGAAATGGGGTCAAGGCATGACCCCGAAGAAGTCACACTGAAAAGATCGCGTGCACAATGGAATCGGGCTGACTCACTGCGAACTGATGTAATTCCAAGGTCGCTAGCCCATGCCCACTGTGCGATCTTGCCCGAATAGGAGCGATCCCCTGAGATCTGTGGTTAAATCGCAAAGTGGGCACCAATGGCCGCACCAGATCGTCGCAAATGCGATCGAGATCGATCTGGTCGCCAGATTTTTGAACATGTCAAAACCCCGGCGACCGCAACCGACACCACCCTTGCGGACGCGAGTTACAGCGATCTGGTGCGGCCACTGGTGCCCACTTTGCGACTTAAGCCCGGTGCCCATCTGGCGATCTGGGCCTAGCGATCTAGAGCGATCTTGCTCGAATAGGAGCGATCCCCTGAGATCTGTGGTTAAGTCGCCAAGTGGGCACCAATGGCCGCACCAGATCGCTGTAACTCGCGTCCGCAAGGGTGGTGTCGGTTGCGGTCGCCGGGGTTTTGACATGTTCAAAAATCTGGCGACCAGGTCGGTCTCGATCGCATTCGCGGCGATCTGGTGCGGCCATTGGTGCCCACTTTGCGTCTTAACACAGATCTCAGGGGATCGCTCCTATTCGGACAAGATCGCATAGTGGGCATTGGGCTAGCGACCTTGGAATCACATCAGTTCGCAGTGAGTCAGCCTGATTCCATTGTGCACACGATCTTTTCAATTTGGCCTCCTTGGGGTCATAGCTTGGCCCCTATTTCCACCCATTGTCAAGGAATACAATAACGAGGAATTCACGCTTGTTTGATTCTGAATTTGTTGGCGAGTCATGGCTAGCCGTTTTAACATTTATTTCCTTTTCTTGATATCAAGAATTACCATTGCTTAACAACAGCAAATCATTTATTGATATCAACAATTCATTTATTGATATCAACAATTCATTTATTGATATCAAGAAAAAAATCTTGATTCTTGCAGGGCGCCTTTGTAGAGCAGTTTCGCATAACTGAACATTGAATTCTATCAAGAAACCACTTTCTGTTGCTAACCAATGGCAATTCCTGATTTCAAGAATTCAACTCCTGGCATCAAGAAATCGAATTATTGATATCAAGAAATCGAACTCTGGATATCATTAATTTATTTCCTGATATCAAGATTTTAATTATTGATATATGAAAACAGAATTCCTGATATGAAGGATTGAATTCCTGATATCAGGAAAATTGAACGATTGCCCAAATGGCTTGCAATTTGTGCGATCCCGCCCGACATGCGATCGAGAACGAAATTTTTGAACATGTCCAAGACCTGGCGACCGCAACCGACACCACCCTTGCGGACGCGAGTTAGAGCGATCTGATGCGGCCATTGGTGCCCACTTTGCGACTTAACCACAGATCTCAGGGGATCGCTCCTATTCGGGCAAGATCGCTCTAGATCGCTAGGCGCAGATCGCAAAGTGGGCACTGGGTTTATTAAAAAAAACTTGCAAAGCGGATTATGATGTCAAGACAAGCAAGAGCGAACAATACCTGGCTGTAATCCTCAACCATGCACGCATGCGTGGAAATAGGGACAATGCATTTCTAAAGGGAAGTCGCCGTGAGATCGCATATAGTGGGCACCGAAAAGATCGCGTACGCAATGAGATCGGGCTGACTCGCGACGAACTGATGCGATTCACACCGAACCGCGATCGCTAGCAACTCGGGCTAGATCGCAAGCGCAGATCGCATATTGGGCACTAGGCTTTAACCACAGATCTCAGGGGATCGCTCCTATTCGGGCAAGATCGCTCTAGATCGCTAAGCCCAGATCGCATAGTGGGCATTGGGCTTTAGTGTTTCGTATCCAGACTTTCCTTGATTTGAGTGTTTATGGAAAAAATAGTCAGTCGCCATAAAATTGATTAGCAGCTCCGTCACTAAATTTTCTAGACTCCATGAGAATTGCAGACAACAAATATTTACATCGGACATTAACAAATAATAGGTGAAACTTAAATATGCTAATAATATCACACCGCATTTTGATCTTTGTAAAAATGTGATCTATGTACATAAAAACATGATGTCAGGGGTAAGGGGTTAGGGTTTTGTATTTATTTATTTTGTTTTGTTTTTTGTTAAGGATGGTATAATGATCAGTGCATTTGTATATTCATATGAATTTCCCGATGTGAGCATATGGATAATCATATTCGGGAAGGCATGTCCTTATTACATTAATAGAAGAAATAGCAACACAACACTGTTTTAAGACGTTAAAGGG
The DNA here is from genome assembly GCA_037951105.1 of Echinarachnius parma. Taxonomy (NCBI): domain Eukaryota; kingdom Metazoa; phylum Echinodermata; class Echinoidea; order Clypeasteroida; family Echinarachniidae; genus Echinarachnius; species Echinarachnius parma. The sequence continues at coordinate 24,033 of JBAMJV010008935.1, read as the reverse complement.
ATAGTTGAGTTTTGGTATAGAGGGCGCTACACAAAATAATTTTTTTGTGAGATACTGAAAAACTGAGTGTCAAATCTGAAAGAGCATACAATTTCGATAGCAGAATAAACTTTATTTGATCAAAATCGGTTCAGAAATGGCTGAAATATCCAATAACATAACCATTTGTAATAAATGTGGGGCCCCACAATTAATAGATAATGTTGAACCAGCCGTTAATTTTTTTTTTTTAATGTTTCATCTTTTCAAATATTTACAAAAGAGGTTTTATATAGTTGTTGATTATCTCTCTATCTAATCTTTATTTCAACTAAACATCACATGCAAAATATTTTATTTAAAATGGTTGAAACCAATGAGTATTTAGAAAGCGCCCTCTTGAATTTGAACGGCTCTTTTTGAATGATAACAGGCCTTTTACTTAAAGTGGACTTCCACACGATTTCAAGCTTCTAATGATTGAAAGACAGATATTCTAGGTCAATAAACACAATTTTGTATGAAAAAAGTATGATTGTGGGTCCTTATAATTGGTTTTGAAATTCTAATGACACAAATTCGCGAGCGAGCTTGTTCTATCCCACAATGCACCAATTTGTGACGTACGAGCCTCACTATGCGCCTATCTATGTTTTTACACTGCAGCGAATGTGTTCTTTTGATCGGACCAATACAATGCTCGATCATGAATAGTTTAGTCCACGCTGCGCCACTGACCGTGCCTTTGAGCATTACTGCATTGTTGAACGAGCATACAATTGTTGAACCGTTTGAAAATACTTGCCTGCCCGATATTGTAACACGTTTGGCTTTCATTGGAATTTGAATAGACACAAAGTTCTGTAAACGTAGTTATTGAATTTGCTGGCTCTGCATGACCGGCTATTATGAATGACACATGCAGTGATCACAATGCAGTGGCACCGGATTCAAGCCTACTCAAGAAATTGAGCAAAGTGAGGGTGCTACGTAATGGTCTCATGATTGTGTGCGGTAAATTTAATAATTTCCTCAGAGTTAATGACATTAAAAAAATCTCTTAGCAATCAACCAAAGTGAGTCAAATCCTAAAAATATTCAAGCACATCCCTAGATTTATTTCCAATATACTGTATTTTGTTAAAACTCGTCCAGAATTCGCCTTTAAGTCATTTGTAATGTTGTATTCCTTTCGAGCATGGTGGAGTAATAACTGTTATTTTGTAATGTAATGGTGCATGTTTTGGTAACTAAAATTCAGTTTGACCAAAACTATACTCTCTTTACCAAAACTCAACTATCCCTTTAAGACTGCTATCGACAATATAATCCCGAACGTGTCTTTTTTTAATTCTATCTTGAATAAAAGCTGTCAGTGGGAACAATTGATGCTTATTATTTGATTGACAGGTACCCGAATCACGTGTCCAAAAACTGTGATTGTAATCACAGTTTTTTCGTAGTGTGAAAGCAAGGCAACAGAATCACCGTGATTGTAAACATAACTCCAATCATGATTGCAATCACCAGTCTGAACCGGTCTAGATCCCTTTAACATGTCTAAGGAACTTGGTCAAGTGGATTATTGCAATTAAGTTAGGCACTCAGAGTTAAATGCTTATGAAAATTGGCCGTATTCACCTTGTGATCGTAGAAGATTAAGTTGATCCGAATGGTGCACTGGTCTTATATCAGGGATACTTGGTTGGATGTCTAGTTCGGCGGGTAGATCTGGGGATATAGTGAGGGGCATGCAGTTGGTTCGCGCGTGGCCTAAATCGGGGCTCGCCTTACGTAATCTGCGAAGTGGTGCAGTAAGGCGCGAAAATAGGCAGGTCGTTAGAAGTGAAGGTTCATTCAAAAGTCTATGCTCTCCGTATCCACGGACAGTCTATGCTCTGACACCGGCAATGTGGCTTATTCTGGGCTCGCCCGGAGACGGAGACGCACGATCAGTCACAATCACAATGGTCCCACGATGATTGCACGATTAGTCCCGATGATATCACGATCAGTCACGATGATATAAAATTCCGTCACGATGTTCTTACGATGATGGCACAATCGGTCACTATGGTCTCACGATGATAGCACGATCAGTCACGATGATAGCACGATCAGTCACGATGGTCTCACGATGATAGCACGACCAGTCACGATGGTCTCACGATGATAGCACGATCACTCACGATGGTCTCACGATGATAGCACGACCAGTCATGATGGTCTCACGATGATAGCACGATCACTCACGATGGTCTCCCGATGAAAGCATAATCCGTTACGATATGGTCTCACGATGATAGCACAATAGCTTGTACTCATCATATCACCGTAGCTCTCTGCATATCGTAGCCAGGATTATGAACATGACTGTACTGAACGTACATGTTAAGCCCGGCGCAGACAGTGCCGACTCGACCCGATCCGACTGGTTTTCAGTCAGGCTAGAGTCAGTTTCGCTCAGTCGGAGCCGATTCAACATGTTGAATCGGCCCAGAATGACCTCCGACTGACACTTGACTGGAAAAACCGGAGTCCTGAGGCAGCGCATACTGAGTTAATAAGGCTGAAAACCAGTCGGATCGGGTCGAATCGGCTCTGTCTGCGCCGGGCATTAGTCATGCATGCGATTGTTAAGTTAATGTTTTTTGTAGAAAAGATGATCTATACAATTCACATAAATCATTACAAGACTAACTCCCTCCCTATTATCAATAAACAGACATTTACAGAAATCCGTCTAGACTATAAAGGCATTAAATCACCCATTTACGTTTACACTTTATACACTCGTACTTGAATGATTAAGCACAATAAAACCATTATAAACATGTCGAGTAATGTACATGTAATCATTCATGATATATTTTACTATTGTGAAATTTGAAATTAGGCGACGTCTTGTCTTCACAGTTGTGTATAGGAGTTGGTTTTCAGAGGGGGAACTTTGCAGGCGCATAGTTATTATTGCAAACTGTTGCAATGCCAACTAACCCGGATCAGTGATTTAAAGATTTCATAACATACAATGCATGTTGTATAATTGTGTTTATCTGTGTAAGTGAACACATCAAATATTTATAAACTGTTTGACCTCTATAATTGATTTGTTTTAATTTTTTTTTTACTTTTTTCACTTTTTATTTGTTAAGCCCCGCCTCTTACCCCCCCCCCCCCCCCCCCCCCCCCCCGCGTGAAATTCTGGTTGTGACGTCATCTGCCAATCACTGGTCCACTTTACATGAGATGAACAAAAGATAAAAAGTACAAAAAGAACATGTTCAAAATAGCATCCACTGCATGTTTCCATACAATAGGTTATCACTGTGCCTTTCTTGTCTTATCGATGGTTGAGCTTTTTGTCATAGCAAAGTGATATTGAAGTTGAAAGTGTGTGTGAGTTGTTATCATGAAGAGGATAACACTTTTCACACGGATTATAAATCTAAATTTGAAGAAGAGATTAGTAACAACCCTGGTTGGGGGCTTTCGAGATGTGGTGCTGGAGACGCATTCTGAAGATCAAAATAATGGACAGTTAGAATCGGTAATACTGTACTGTGCTGTGCCAAAGCTAACATGACTAATATGATATTGGAAAACGTGTATCAGTTCTTGTTAAAGGGAATAGTACAGTTTTGGTCAAACTGAATTTCAGTAACCAAATCATGCACCATAACATTAAAAACTACCATGCTCGAAAGGTATACAAGATTACGACTAAGTAAAAAGCCTATTATCATTTTTAAATAGAGCCGTTAAATCACAAGAGGGTGCTCTATAAAAACGCATTGGTTTCAACCATTTTTTAAAAAGTGTGCATGTGATGTTTTGTTAAAATAATGATTAAATAGAGAGATCATCAACAACTATTCAAAAACCTCTTTTGTAAATTTGTGAAAAAGTGTAAGCATTTTTTTCTTCTTTTTCTTAAGTCATCGAATAAATGTGGGATCCCACATTTAATTCGATCGGATATATATATTAATATTTCAGCTGTTTATGAAACGATTTTGATCAAATTAAGTTTATTCTGTCATTAAAATTATATGCTCTTTATATTTGACACTCATTTCATTTTTCTTCTTCATTATTTCACAAAACAAACAAATTCTTGAAGCGCCCTCTATACCAAAACTCAACTATTCCTTTAAACATCACTTGGCCATTGTTGGAGGGGAAACCGCTCGTTATCATCCCTTCGGTACATTGACACCCAGTCATGCTATAACAGTTATAATGTTTACTTTTCATAATTACGAGATTACATAAAAAGCGATCTTAATTTGACGGAGAACCTATACAACGCTAACAGGAGGATGAATCAACTTACCTGTGTTTGTTAAAGTGAAGTACATTTTAGTAATTATGTTGACACAATTATGAAAAATAAAATCTAACAAAAGTTGATAAAATATGTGTTTCAGTGATCTGATATGTTTACTGAGTGATATGTGAACATTCAATGTAAAGGGAAGTCATATGTGGTCAAGTAATGAGCGAAAATGCAAAGTGCCATTTTCTAACGCATTGCCATAAGTTTGTACACAGCTGATATGGAATGTCCTCTGTATTTCTTTCTTTTGTTTCAAAGTTAATAACTAATATCTCAAACACAAAACATTTGTAAAACCAAACGCCGGTTTTATACTTCTATTTGTCAGAGAAATACAACTAGGCAGCACGAAAGATGCACGCAAAGAATGCAAGTCAGTTTCGTCGATTCAGCAAAGTTACAAAATTCATTATTATTATGTTTAGTTTTATCGTACATAAATGCAAAATGGCAATTGTATAATAGACAACGTCGGCACCTCCTGACGACACATCACCACAGCGCACCATCCCAGTATATCTTTGCAGCTGTTTGAAGGAATCATCTCATCAAGCACCAAGCACCCCTTTAAAGAGACTTAGTAAAGGCCCAGTCCCATACTGACGATTTTCACGACGACTAGCAACGACTCGCAACGATTTACTAGAACGAATCGACTCGATTTAGCCACGATTTAACAACGAATTGGGAAGAATTGTACGGCGACTCAAGACGAATATTCGTTCTTCGTCGTTGTTCGACGAGTCAGCTCGTCCTTCTTTTGTCTTTAACCATTGCGGTAGAAAAATCGTGGCAAAAAAAAAGTTGTGGTCCCATAGTGGCGATTTTTGCGGCGACTCGCAACGAATTATCATTCGTGGAGAAAATCGCTTGAGTCGTCGCGAGTCGTTGTAGTTCGTTGCGAGTCGTTGTAATTCGTTCTGCGAACCGTTGCGCATCGCGAAGAACGCCATGAATCGTGTTAGCACAACGAATGTTTTGGGACTGTTCAAAACTATCGCCATGTCGCGACGATTTCCTTTCATTCTTTTTATGGAACAATAGGGCAGTGCACCATATGAACAATCGGACTTGTTTGAGTCAGTTCCACGGGCGTAGATCTGTCATTGATACCTTTCAACAGGGGGATGATCTATTCATTCACCCCCCCCCCCCCCCCCCTCCCCCTCGTGATGAATAGGTATTACGTAAGTCTCTACGCCCATGGTCAGTTAAAAAACGGACAGCGGCGATCTTCACAACGAAGCGATACGACTCGCAACGAATTGCAACGATGTGGAACGACTTGACACGAATATGCAACGGTAAATACAATGGTTTTTGGTGAAAATCGTCGTGACGTGGCGATTGTTTTGAACAGTTGAAGACGGCGATTTTCACGATTTTCTTCACGATGCGCGACGGTTTTGGGGGAAGAACCGATACGATGTAACACGACGCAACACGACCTAAGCGATTTTCTCGACGAATGTCAAATCGTTGCGATTCGCCGTGCAAATCGTCAGTATGGGACTGGGCCTTTACAATGTCAAAATCCTCAAAATAAAATTTTAATTCTAGCGGTTCCCTCATACCTTGTTGTATTCGTATTAACAATAAAATCATGGGACCGGTTTCGGTTTTTCAAATTTCCCTTTCGTTACAAAGATATGTACGATCGAAGTATTCAGATAAGAAAAACTCCCCCGGAGTTTTTAAACCGTGTACAAAGTGAGTGCAGTGAGTTGTATTTTCGCTTGGCCATGCAATGTCCATTTGACTTAAAATTGTCACACAATATATACCCTGTGGACATATGAGATAACAACAATATACATTGCATCAACCCTTCATCACTTTTTGCACATGTCAACAAAGTTACTAGATCCCTTTAAACCACTGGTGGACAAAGTACATGCGAGAGGACTGTCTAGGAAGGCCCTACCTTGCATGATGCATGTCAATATTTGTTTGACAATTTCGCTTCCAGTTAGTTTGACGCCAATCAAAAATTGCATGATAATCACTGTAGGTGGCATTGAACGAAAAGTGGTATAGGAGAAGGAAATTTAAAAGTTAATCTTCTTAATTGGCGGCCACCTTTTTACGGTACCATGAGCCGTGACTATATACTATGAATAATGATGAAAGGTGAAAATGAATAAGAGTAAATGTTGTCAATTTTTTTGAAGCGAATGGCAGAATAAACTCTATCAACATCGACCACCGCTGAGGGGTGGTTCGTTAAGAAGCTAGATTGTGGTCTATCGACTTGTATATAATGCTAAATTAGATAATAATGTTAGTCTGCGGGTGCAGAAATACAGTTTCCAATAACTGTACGAGTCACATAAAGTTTACATAATAGTACATCTTAGTACCACTTGGATGTTCACGTCTTCAACAACATAGATATTTTATTATGTTCAAATTAACATATTACATTATGTCTAAACAAATAAAGAATCTTTGTCAGAATCCATTCCAGTGTCTGGAAAAGAAAATGCTTTTTTTTCTCTATACTGCACATGATAATTTTGAAAGGGCGGATCCCTTGAACGTCATTGAAGGCGTCAGTTGCATCCTCTATAATATTATGTGTAGTTCTGTACGTAACACTTCTTCATCATTTTCGTCTTTGCTTCTTTCGTCCGATCACCGCAAAAAAAAATCATTATGAATTAAAATAATACTCAGTGGTAGACAGAAAAATCCATCTCGTTCCGGAGGGGTCCTTTAATATTATGACGTCATACTATTGTGGAGAGGGAGCAAGGTAGTGTAAGATGATAATGAAACAAGACACGGTCTCAGTGGACCAAACCCTCGGAATATAGACTGATTTTTCGGTCTTACTCAGTGGTTGCTTTATCATCAAATTAGTTATCAAATATGTCTCTCTGACTGGTCTAGTGCACACAATTTTTATAAAGGTTGTCTGCGCTGTGAAGAAATAAAGAAACTATGAAAATGCACAAATCCAACACACTTTATAATATAAAGTGATCCATAACTAATCAGATTCAGCACACTCAAATTATGTAAAATAGACCTGTTCCTAACCATTTTCTCCCAAATGCCTCTAGGACATTATATAGAGAGCAGTTTTCCAGAAATCCGTCTAGACTATAACATGTCTAATTCAACAAAGATCACTTGTAGCTTTTACATTCCTCTTGTACCTTGTTATTTGGCTTTGTTTGGCATTATGGTAACAGAATAATTAAACGGGTTTTGATTTTTTCAAATGTCTGCCTAATTATGGAGATATGTATGATCAGATTAAAAAGCGTGCCGGAACGTTTTTTTTGATTGTAGGCAAAATGGATAGGCAGTAGGTGATCAAATCTGACATTAATTTTTCACCCTAATTTCCACTATAGGTAAACAGTGGGTTTTTTCCTACGAATCTTTCACACATCGTTCGGAAGAATCTTACGATGATAATGGTATATGGCGACTAAAGTCTCAAATATCACTTTTGGAGAAAAAAAATCGTATGAAGTTAATCATTCAATGTATCACTTTAAATAAACGGACACAATATCATTTTGCAAGAGGAGCTTCATATAGCCACGCCTTCTTTTGCTCGAATTTATTTTGTTTTTTGCATGACAACACCATTTTGCTGCCAGTTTATTAGATGTAAGTTGTCACCATTTAAAAATAACCAGAGCATATGTGCGTATATATTATACGGGCACATTTTGCTGGGTCGATGCCCGAAAACTATCATTCCCGCTTTTCACCCGACAATCTCCAAAATAAATACAAAAATATCTGTCTGATCTTGAAATAGTCTAATTTCTATGATTTTGTTTGGAAATGGGATGATGATTTTTGCCCGATATGGCATGATTTCGCCCGAATTAAATGCATTTGACCGGAGGGGGCTGCCGAAGTCCCCTAGCCCCAGCCCCCCCCCCCCCCCCCTCTCCCCCCCCCCCCCCTCCCCCCCCCCCCCTTGTCCCTGCGTACGCCAATAATTATGATTCAGAGCGCTGCACCTCTAGACCGAAAATCAGTCTCTGTTTCAAAGATTGTTCCGCTGAGACTACGTGTGGCTTCACTTGGCCACCTCCTCGGCATGGGGTGGTAGAAAAAAACACATATTTATCAATGAAAAGTCACTAATAAGACGCGGCTTTTTCTGACTACTGCACCCCAAGCCCCGACTACTAATGCTTCAAATTAAAAGCTATCCATTGAAATTAGCCAATTTAATTCTGTCATGACTTTGAGGTAAGAGTCTAAGAGAGGTCGTTCACCCGCCCCCATCCTCCTACATCGCCTCGATTTGCACGCATCATTTGATATAGCCTTCAGTCAATGCCCCGGATGATAGCTACGCTATACTACCTATTTCGGTGGAGTCAATAGGAATCGTGCAGCGCCTTACCGTAATAATCCGGAAGCAAAATGTGAGATACACATAAAAAGTCCATTAACGTTGGAAATATTATTATTGATGCGTAAATGGCGTAGCTTAGTGGGTTAGAGACATAAGGGAAAATCCCCTGTATGATCCCCCTATATACCCCCTCACTACCCCTTGTGAGGTAAGAGCAAAGCAAAAAATAAAAACAAAACAACAAAAGTATCGCAAAGGCAGTTCCTCATATGCTACTTCGTCTCCTCCTCCATCGTGTGTCTCATTCCCCCCCCCCCCCCCCCCCAGCATTTCTCTCATGGGAAACCCTGCCCCCTGGCCCCTATTTATGGTGACCCTTTGCGACGGCCCTCTGATGCACGCCCATCACCCTCCTTTTGTGTGCATCCCCGTCCCTCCTGGCGCCCGAGACTTCGCGTCCCCGTCTTTAGGCGAAATTATTGATCCGTTTTAACTACTTCAATTCACATTATACATTAAAGTGCATGTCAATACGCTGGCTCTTGCCTATAATTTGTGCCCCGGTTATTACATTATTCTACGGATGAGTAAAGCCATTATGGTCATATTTTATCAAACATTCTATTCTGAGAAAAGGGATCTCTGAACTGATAGTGGGCCAAGTTGTATTGTTTTTAGCTGCTAGCGTTAGCCGACGTCTAGGACAATTATTGCTACTCGTGCGTTGTTTTAACCTCGTTTCACGCACGAATAATAATTTGTGTTCAGAAAATAGATAAATGTAACGGAAATCTGGCGAGTCCCACTTTCCAGCGACCTCGGTCACGTTTAGAAATCAATCTCTCACGCCCCCTGGGAATTTTAAAGTTCGTTATGACATGTATGATGCTTTTGTTGTGAATGGATATAAGGGGTATTAAAGGGATGTATTAACTTTGTTGACATGTGCAAAAAGTTATGAATGGTTGATAGAATGTATATATATTGTTGTTATCTGATATGTCCACTGGGTATTGTGTGAAAATTTCAAGCTGAATATGGACGTTACATGGTCGAGTTATAAGCACAAATGCAAAGTGATATTCACTAACTCATTGCACTGACTTTGTACATTGTTACGACTATCAAGTGGATAGTTTAAAATATGAACACTTCAATCGTAAATGTCTTTTTAACGAAATGGAAAATCCGAAAAACCGAAATCTGTCCTATGCTTCTATTGTTAATATAAATACAACAAGGTATGAGGGAACAGCTACAATTCCAATATTTTTTGGATTTTGAGGATTTGGACAGTGTTACTATATCCCTTTAAATTTAATATTCATCGGTTGAGAAAGAGAAGGGCACTAAGTCTCATTTTCTACTTCTGAGATAATCGTGCTTACAGTTGCAGTTGGGGAGCCTTGTATATAGAAATTCAATACAACTCGCTTTTATTTTTGATCAATATTTCAAAAATTATTAATAATTATCATGTGAACATTTGACATCACATAGAGCAGGTTCTGACCTCTTCTGTAGTAAGCAGAACTCAATTTAGCAAAAATCGATTAATGCCCTTTTCATTCTCACCCGATTATGCATGCCCGTGAGTTCGTAAATGCATGCATAGAGGCGTACGAAGGGGGTTGTGGGTGGTTGTTTATGAGTAACAATCTTCCATGGAGTCTTGAAAGTCATCATAATAATATACAGGGAAAATTCACCTGAAATTGGGGCAAATACATTCGAGTTTGGGATATACATCAGTTTATTTTGGGGCAAAATCGCCTGATATTTGGGCAGAAATCATTACAAAATACCGATCGGGCAAAATCACATCTGCTTCGATCGGGAAAAGACAGTTAAGTTGAATGGGTAAAATCATCTGATAGTTCTATCGTTAATAGCTTACAATTGGAAGGTTTGTAATCGAACAAAAGATTTCAGCCCCGGCAAAACGTGCCCGTTCGCCCATGTAATGGCTTTTTTAAATGCTGTTTCTACTTTATTAATATCCAGTATTTTAGAGAAATTAAACAAGATATTGTAACGTCACAGACTAATGGTTATTACGTTGCCAAATCTTCACGATAAAGGATTCATTTGTTAATTATATATAATAATTGATCCACATCCGATGCAAATAATGTTCAATGATATTAATATGATCACATTAATTTGTTTCTATTGACATGATCTCGATAATGAACGATAGTACTCAAGTTTATTGAGAACGATATTTGCACAACCCAATTGTGCACACTCAACAGAATCATTGAAGATATAGCATGTTAAATGTCTCTTTCATTCGAGATATTTTCAATGAAATATAGAGTACAGAAGCTATGACGTCATAAAAATCCTTTTTTTTGAATTTTCAAATTTGAACTTCATTTTCGGAAAGAACATAACAAAATAATGTCCAAATACCGAAAATCAATTGAATATGTTTGGTATTGGCTGAGATATGCCCATCCGATTAAATTGGTTGCCAATAGGCAATCAGTGTTATTAGTGCTCTGGTTCATAAAGATATAACACTGATTGCCTATTGAAGTAAAATTCATTCGGATGGGCATATCTCAGCCAATACTTAACATATTCAATTGATTTTCGGTATTTGGACATTATTTGTCATGATCTTTCCGAAAATGAAGTTCAAATTTGAAAAATCTAAAAATAGATTTGTTATGACATCACACTTCTCCACTCTATAACTGATACAAAATCTACGATTTCATTAAAACACATTTTTTAAGTCGATTTAATTCAGATAAGAAACTCTTAATTCAATGATATAATTATTATAATTGTGGCTCGATGGGTATGCCGGTATATTCTGGCAATATTTATACAATCATTGTTTCTGAAATGATTATATTTCTACCAATCGGAAATGAAACCCGATTTCATCAATCTATTCCGGAGAAATCTCCTTTTTATTTTAAATGTTGCTCAAGCGGGAATTTTCCCAGCTTATTGAGAAAAAGTAAATTTTGTTCCTGGTCTTACTGGGTTCTTAATACAATTCAAATACAAATTATTCTTAATTTCATTTAATTTCCCTTCTAGCTTTCAGGCTCCATCAAACTTTTCAGCATGTTTTAAAGGTTAATTCAGAAATGTTTAAAGAAATATAAATTTAAAAAATAGTATACCTTTCGAAAATAATACTATATTGATAATCGATATTCAAAGACAATTATGTCTGATCGTATTCACATTTCAATTATATATTCTCTATCAAAAATTCAGACCATCGTCTGCCGAGTTCATGTGTATGAATGTGTAATAGTACTTCTGAAAGCAATCCTTTTCTGAGAAAGTGTATGTTTATTTAAAGGGATCTAGTAACTTTATTGACGAGTGAAAAAGTGATGAATGGTTAATAAGATATGTATTGATGTGATTTCATATGTCCACTACGTAATGTGTGAATATTTAACGTTAAATGGATGTTATATGTCAGAGTGATGAGCGAAAATGCAAAGTGATATTCGCGAACTTATTGCACTGACTTTGTATACACAGTTGTAACTTTCCAGTGGATAATTCAAAATCTGAACATTTCAATCGTAAATATCTTTTTAACCGAGGGGAAACGAATACAAAAAACATGTTCCATGCTTATATTGGTAATATGAATACAACAAGGTATGAGAGAACCACTATAGAGTTCCAAATAAGTTTGGTGGATTTGGACAATGTTACTAGGTCCCTTTAATTCTGATTCCATTTCGTGGCTCAGTAGGTAAATGAATGTACCAACATGTATCGCAATTCCTAGATGGAATACACTTGAATAATTTTAAGAAGAAAAAAAATCTTCTTTAAAACCGGTTCTTACTAATTAATTTCACAGAAAAGGGACTCTTTAATTTCCGTCCCGTTTCAATAGAGTTCGTGGCTACAGACATATCATTCATCAATTCCGTATGCGCCGAGGCGAAATACCAATATGAGTTTATACCGGACGAACATTCATGAACACGCACGCTCGCATTTATATAAATATCCCGATTGAAAATGGAACCATTCTATAAAAGGTCATTGAAGACGTTTTAAGGGAACCGTTCGTTTTATTTTAAATTCCTCAATATAGATATTAAGTCATTGAATATGAAATAAGTGGAATGTCAATTGATATTTGTAGCTTGCGCTTTGGAAATGTTGATGTTTCGTGAATATATCCTAAATTGGTGCAGTATGATAATCAGAGGGTTCAATGGGTGGTAGAATTCGGATTAAAATCTGATGTCAGTTTCGCCGAGGCTCTTCTCATGACGAGATAGTGACGAGAGGGCGGGAGATTGCCAGGCGCGGATCTACGGGGGGGGGGGGGGGGGGTGGTTAGGGGGTTTAACCCCCCCCCCCCCTTGGGCTGCCAAGTGAAAATGTATCAGTGAAAAAAGTTACAAAAAATTACTTACGAGGGTTCAAAATAGCAAAAAAATTTGCCGCTTCGTGGCTATAAGTGAAAAAAGTTAACAAAAACCACTTACGGGGGTTCAATATAGGAAAAAAAAATCGCCGCTTCGCGGCTCGTGGACGATGCTCCGCATCGTCATTGGGTCAAACCCCCCCCTAGCAAAAAGCTATATCCGCCCCTGATTGCAATGGACCTGTCAAATTGTTTGGACAATACACAAAGTAAACTCAAAACACTTCACCAATAATTACCCTAGTCAAAGTCTTTGGGTGAAAGATCGGTGAAAAATCAACACCAAAAGGTACGTGGGCCATAATGTTGCCAGTTGGTGGGGCGTTTTGTCCGAATAGTACAGTTTTTGCTAAATTATGAGAACCATTGTGACTATGCATGCCACATATCCCAAGACTGTTAAAGCAGTATAGTTGGAAATAATACATATAGGACACATCCTGGGTGTAACACACAAATAAACCACATTCCCATGAAAATGTATGTTTTTTTTTGTTTTGCACAATATTCCACCGCACACGATCGAACCGATTCTACGAACGATTAAACATCTGAACTATGTTACGTGCTTTAGATACGCACGTCTTACTTTAGTTCGGATACTCAGTTGTTCGTCGGATCGGAATGCATCATCTCCAGAAGATATGAACCGATTATCTATATGTTTTTTTTTGTACGAAAAGATGTATTAGATTCGAGAATGGGAGAATTGATTGTATCACTATTACAGTGGCGTAGTTATGACGGGGGTACTCCCCCACACCCCCCCCCAATAATTCGCGTGCCCCCCCCCCCCCCCCCCCATACCCCGATCAGTCCGACCTCGTTACGCCACTGTCACTATAATGTGACCGGCACTGGAAAAATCAGACTCTCGTTAGCAAAAATCAAAATGAAGATTTGTATACTAATTGAAACAACCAACCACTAGCTCTCATTTGATACAAAGGCATGGATAATTACAACAGTTGGTATGATTACTATTAGTATCATGATTACTATCATAGTCACTTCAATATTTTTGCCAGAGTAGATCCCATATTATATTATGCATAATCTTCCTATTCAATTAGATCAAATCATATCCAAACTTCGGCTCAAATGCCATAACATCACGTGCTCATACCACACACTTCATGTCTAATGCCATGGGCGTGTAAATACCAGTGCAGTGAAGGGCGCGCAGTTATTGAACGCCGCCAAGCACAAATGACACGCTTGAATGTTAAAGTAATCCATTATCTTTGTGAACATTCAACTAAAATTACATGGAGCTTTCACACTGCTCTTGTACCCTGTTGTTTGGCTTATGGTAACATAAGAATGAAATGGGTTTTGCTTTTTCAAATGTCTCCCTAATTATGGAGATATTTGAGATTTAATTTTAAAGCGTCTGTAGACGCTTTCGACCGTAGTCAAGAGAATTCGAATTCGGAGACTAAATTCTCCATAGTATCCGCTTTCGGATACTCCACGCGAACGATTGGAATAAAATCAGACATCGATTTATTTATTTTTCACTAGGTATTAGGTAAACATTTTTTTTCTATGAAAACCTCACATGTCATTTTCAAGAGTCTTCCAATGATATTGGTATATATGATTGAAGTCTTAAATGTCACTTTTTGAGGTGAAATAATTATACAGTAAATGGATCACTTTAATGAATAATGCAGACATCAACACACATACCGTACAACAATAGGTCTTTTATATGTGTATATATAAGTCAATCGACATAATAAAGAGACATGGATGTTTTAATAAATTGTGTTTATCATCTTTCATGGAATTAGGAAAATGGTCCAGCAAGGCTTCAAATTATTGTATATACTTAAAGGATATTACAGTTCTGATCAAACAGAATGTTAGTAGTAACTAGAACTTGTAAATTATCCTTAAAAACTTACAATAATTATAGTTCAATGATGCTTGAATGGCATAAAAACATATAAACGGCTAAGTCACAGGGCTGTTTTAATTTTGTTTAAAGCAGCCGTCATCATAAGAGGGCGCCCTCAAAACACTTTCAAGTATTAACCAGTTTTTAATTATTTAAATGTGAAATTGATGTCAGGTAAACATATTCATTTTAAAAAAAAGTTTAACCATTTTAGTATTATTTCAAAAATTTTAATAAATTGTATTTTCTTAAATTAATGGATAAAAGTTGGTCTCCAACATTTATTCCAATTGGATATATTTGTTGATATTTCAGCTGTTTCTGAACCGAAGTAATGTGTGAAAATTTCACGTTAATTGGATGTTTTTGGGCTGAGATACGAGCAAAAATGCAAAATGATATTCACTAACTCATTGCACTTACTTTGTACACGGCTTAAATTATCCCGTAGACAATTCAACATCTGAACACTTCAATCGTACATATCTTTTGAACGAAATGGAAATTTGAAAAACCGAAACATGTCCCATGCTTGTATACTATTGTTAATATGAATATACTGAGGTATGAGAGTACCACTAGAGTTCCAAGTAAATTTTGAGGATTTGAACAATGTTACTAAGTCCCTTTAAACTATCATTTTTTTGTTTTATCCATGTTGATAAATCAATGCACCAATACATTCCCAGGCCTGCTTGCATTTGTGACAATACGACTGCATCGTTGCCCTCTCGTTGACTCTGGATAAAACTTCAACGAGACAAAACAAAAATTTAAAAATATGACAGGAAATACCATCATCTCCAACGCCCTCGCCCGTAAATATTTTAACGACTTTGCCTGGTCGGAACTGGAAGAATGAATTTAATAGGTCTACCTAACAATTTCTTTGTTTGCTGAAATCAGAGTTCATTATTATGTCAGTTGTTGTGTGTATGAGAATGGCGTTGCTAGAAGTTTAACTTGTACGGGATGCTTGGTATGAGGGGCAGGCTGTTCCGCATCTGATTTATTTGGTTAATTACTTGATTCATTATTTGATTGATTTATTTATTTATGTATTTATTATTTTCATGTATCTATTAAATATTTGTGTTATGTTGATATTCAGTTACTTGTTTTCTTTTTTTCTGAATGTATTTATGTTTGTATGTACTTAATTAGTAGGTTGTATCTATTCCTGTATGCATCCATGCATGTTGACATGTTTGTATCTACTTTTGAAAGTAATTATGAATGAAATATATGTAATTATTCATCTGTAATTATTCATCTGTTTAGCGTATCTATTCAGTAAGTCAATTTATCAAAACGTATTTATTAACCCCACAGGAATCTGTAAAAAGAAAAAGAAAAGATTTGTGTGAGATAGTGAAAGGGGGAGTCATGGGAGGGTGCAAAAAGGGGAAGTGTGATGGCCGCAATATCCGCACTCCTTACGATATTAGAAGTCGGAAAACGATGTAATAAGTACACGGAGAATGCTTCCTTCAATTAATGAGAACACTGATGCAGAACAAGTTCATCATGTTTCCCCCCTCTCAGTGCAGAGAGCAAAAATGTTTATAAATATCGTAATCTTAGAAAATGTGCTCCTTTTTAAATGATTAAACATTCCTAATTTCAGATGACATTGGCAGATGGATTCGGCATTTTGGAGAATTCCATGGTTAATTAATTCGCGGTCTAGAATAATGAGCACTTCTGAATTAACATTTTGCTCCGATTTGTTCTTGTTTAGTCCAATCCCAATGCCGCGCCTTGCTCTTTCACACATACTCTGTTTACACCCCCCCTTACTCTCCTGCCCTCCCCCCCCCCCCCCCCCCCCCCCCCCCCCCCCCCCCCCCCCCTCTCCCCTTCCTCCCCCCTCATCTCCCCCCCCCCCTCCCTCACCCTCTCTCCCCCTCTCCCTCCCCTCGCCCCTCCCTCATCCTCCCTCTCCCCCCCTCTCCCCTCCCCATCTCCCATCTCTTCTCCCCTCTTCCTCTCCCATCTCCTCTCCCTCTCTCCCTCCTCTTTCCCTCCCTCATCCACTCCCATCACACTCTCCCCCCCCCCTCCCCCTCTCCCCTCTCTACGCTCCCCTCATCTCCTTCCTCCCCTCCCCCCTTCCCCCCTCTCCCATCTCCTCCTCCCCTCCCCCCCTCTTCCCTCCCCCTTCTTTCCTCCCCAGCACACCTCCTCTCCTCTCCCCCTCCTCCCCCTCTCCTTCCCTCTCCCCCTCTTTCCCCCCCTCTCACTCTCCCCTCCCCCATCTCCCTCTCCTCTCCTCTCCACCTCCCCTCTCCCCATCCCACTCCTCCCCTCCCCCCCTCCCCCCCTCCACCCTCTTCCCTCCACATCTCGCTCCTCCCCCTCCCCCCTCTCACCCTCCTCTTTCCCCATTCTCACTCTTCCCTCTCTACCCTCCCCTCTCTTCTCTAGCCATCTGGTAAAATGACGTCATAATACTTGGAACATTCCGTGATCGCTGTGTGAGTCTTTTTTTTATAATGAGCAATGGGATAATTATAGAAAATACAAACTATGAGTTATGTTACCATAATGCACAGTAGAGAAATATCCAATTAAATCAATTCCATCTAATTTAAAGAGGCATTATTTTCTAACATACGGGATTTGCTCTTATTTTAATTCCCCATTTCGCTAATATTTCCGATGAAATACTGCCTTAATTCAGACACAGACATGAAGTTATATTAATAAACGCACAGTATTGCTGTTTCCAGCATTGCTGTTTCCAGCATTGCTAGAAACAATTTAATGCTGCACAAAGACACAACATGACTATGATATTCAACAAAGTAACATCTGATTGATGTGGATCGATATTACGTCCTTCTTGTTCTGTTATCATCGCCTTTAACCATAATCGATTATAAAGCCAGAAAACTGTACATAATGTCGTTCACATCTGGAGTTGCCCGTGGCCATTCAAGAGTTAACGCATCTCCATCCGGCTGGACAGCCCCGTCAAGTCGATTTGGGACAGAAAGCCAAATGCGCGCGAAAAGTGATTTAATGATATTGTGCAACGATACAAATAAGGATGTATCGTAATAATCACGGGGAAATGAAAGGCGAGTCAGTTACGTAGCACGGGGAGTTGGGGGGGGGGGGGGGGGGGGAGGGAGGCTAGCCACCAAACTGTGATGATTTGTGCACCTCCGTCCCTCCCCCCCCCCCACCTTCCCCCCTTGGAAAGGAACAAACTAGTATGTCAATAATCACATTGATCAACAAAATTAATCCACGATTAACAAGTCAATCAATGCAGTTTATTCAAATCATGAATCTTATTCTGAATATCAAGATCAGATACATGCCAGTTGTGTCATCGTACACCGGGGATGAAAGAAGCTACTTAGCGATTTTATATATTTTTTTAGGAGCAAACGAATTCGCGCGATTTGCGATCGCCGGTCAAAGCAGCATTCGAATTCGTAAATAGTCGTTCAAAATCACGTAGGAGCAAGTGAATTTGCACAAAGAGCATACCTTTTCATCAATGGTCATTCGAATTCGCGAAAGGGCAGTTGACAGGTGGCTGCACATTCGCGAATTCGAGGGCCCATAAATGAACTTCTGGGTCTATCCTTATCGGAAGACCGATACCAACGATTACGCGGTAATGCGTGAATTTGAATGACCCTTAATGAATTCGATTGAAAAAAGTGTAAAATTGAGCGGGGAAAACCTATAGTATAACGCCATATATAATATTGGACTCGTGCGACCACTTTGAAGGAAGTCTGACACCCCCTTATTTACTTTTTGTTTGCGATGATTATCATTTTCAATTGTTTAATTGTATAGTTGTATTTTTGTACTGCTGAAGTCTGCCCTCATCAAGATACACCATCTTATAAAGACGATTTATAAAAGCTTGAACATCTATGGGAACTCTATGGAGATGATGACCACCTTTGAAATTAGGATTTTGTATAAACAATCACCATAGAATAGCGGAGATTCTTACGCCTTGGCATCGAAAATGTCATGTTAGTCCACGTAAGTGGTTGTAAACGCTTTATTACTCTTGAATGACAAACGACCCTTTCAAAGGACATTGATATGTGTGCACGTTCAGTTTATATGGGTTAATTAAATTCCAGTGCTCGGTGTAGTTTGCAGCGTTATCAAACGCATAATTCCGCAAATTACCGGGCAAATACTTAAAATTGTTTTCTAGGTAATGGTCGGTAATAATAATTGTATCATTATGAAGCAAATACGAGGAATGTCAATAATAGATAAAGGTCTCTGCTATAATTTTCGCTTAATAAATATGGGATATGATAACGCGTGTTTAATTAGGCGAGTGTAACTGTACTAATCAGTGCTCGGTCATTAATTCATATGTTTGTATATAGGCCTATTATAGAGAACAACACAAGTTAATAAAATCGTGAAAAAAAAAATCGGTATTATTTCGGGCATAGCCCTTTGTCAAACTGACTATATATGTATTGTGCTAATGGAATGGGTTTTAAGAAATAACACAAATTTAAAAAACGAACAAAATTTGAACAAGATGAAACTTATCGCACGAAAACGAACCTCATTGTTTTATTATCATGATTAAAGGTGGGCCTGTAAAGTGTCAGATATAGCCAAAAACGACATTTAAGATTTCTATTCTATACCAAAATCATTGTAAGATATTATGTCCAAATGATATGTGAAAGTTTCATTGAAAAGAACACTGCTTTCCTGGTTAAAAAAGCGAAAATTTGCGTCAGCTTTTACAACGAATTACTGTATGACGTTTATGACCGTTCATTAACGCTCTTGAGCTGAATGATTATCAATGATAGATATCGTCATACTCACGGGGCATTTGACCAAATCTAACCCTATTTTTAATTCTTCTCTTACCATAAGCCAAACAACACGGGTAGAAGAGAAAATGGTGGAAGCTCAAATTAATTTGTGTGGAGTTAGACACTTTACAGGTGCACCTTAAGAACGATGTTAACCTTTTTTAAATGTACTACTAGGATTCCGATGAACATGGACAGAGATATGCACTCTAAGAATGCGAAGTAATGTTATTTAGTCTGTATTTATTACGGATGAGATGAAATTGTGAGAACATCAAAAGGGTAAGACAAACATTCAGTTTTCAAGTTTATTATTTTGACAAACCTGTGAAACAAATTAATACACATTCAATAATAAATGTAGATGTTTTTATATATTATGACGCCTCCATTACGTTAACTTATTGAACTGATTGTACGTTGATATAAAACTATAAACATATATATTTACAAATATTTGACGGCAAGCAACTCCCGTTATTATTCAAAATCAGATGCATCATAATTATTATTTGGGACATTTAGTTGAATATCGCATTAAATCGTCCGAATTCAAGCAAAATGATAGACGATCGAGTATTCAAAATTAAACAAAATATAAAAATGATACTGATAATTATGTGCTGTTATAAAGTTTCATAATTTACAGGTACTATTACATTGATTTATAAGCAAGCGTATACCATCGTTCCACGTGTTCAAAATATTTGCAAAAAACACATGGGCCCCGTCGCAGAAAGAGATACAATCGAATGTAAGTTTATACTTGATTGTATAGTCAGAAAATTTGCGCGTTTAGAACACATGATCTGACTTACAATTAATTGTAACTTGCCATCGATTGTATCTCTTTCTGCTACGGGGCCATGGAAAAGTATGTTCCCATCTTTGTAAATTATTAACACTGAGCTGGTAAACTGGTTCCTCAATGTACAAGCATTAAAGGTGCACCTGTAAATTGTCAGATATTGCCCAAAATTACATTTGAGACTTCAATACCTATACCAAAATCATTGATAAGAATATGTCTGGAATGATGTGTGAAAGTTTCATTGAAAAAAGAACACTGCTTTCCTGGTTAAAAAATGCGAAAATTTGCGTCAGCTTTTACAACGAATTACTGTATATCGTGTATGAGGTTTATGACCGTTCATTAACGCTCTTGAGCTGAATGATTATCAATGATAGATATTATCGTCATACTAAAGGGGCATTTAAAAAATCTAACCCTATTTATATCTTCTCTTACCATAAGCCAAACCACACGGTAAAAGAGAAATGTGGAAGCTCCAAGTAATTTTCGTGGAGTTAGTACACTTTACTGGTTTCACTTTAATTAAAGGGGACCATCACCAGCAAGGAACAACACATAACTATATGTTTGGTACCGTTGTGTGATATTAAATATATGCTCAATAATTTGCAAAGGGTTTGCGTAATTCATAAACAATACAATTAATTACCACGCTTACGGAACCAACACGACCTCATGGTTCCGTATGCGCCAAACGTCTGAGAGTGCGCCAATTCTATTCACGCGTACGTTTGGAGAATCCCGGACGATGCGTTCGTTGTGTTGTTGTTGTTGTTGTTGTTGTTGTTGATGTTTATTGGCGGTTCAATCAATTAGAATATTTTCGCCAAAAAGTTTTGTTGCCCTAGACAAAAGGGTAGTCTACGTATGCAGACCCTTGAATTTATACTTTAGTAGGGTGATGCGTTTTCCAATTATATAATTTTTTTTCTGGAAACATATTTTTCTGAACTTGTTGGTGAAATGGACTACTAAATATGTTACCTTTCATTTATAAGAATATTCTTTTTGGGGTGGTGGTACCCTTTCATATCTCGCTCAGCAGACAATATAATTAATTGTATTTGATTGACAAAACTGTCAGGGGGACATTATTATCATTACAGAGATAAGCCATCATAATGCACACGTGTATGTATGTATAATGGCCACATGTTTTGACGAAAAATATAAATGTGTGAAAATAATTATACATTATTTTAAAGAAAGCGTTTCACGTTTTATCAAAATCGTTTGATTTTTGTCGTCATTTTCAATCCAAACGTCAAAAATATAATTCCAACCCGTAATAGTGTAGTGGCATAACATTTATCAATATACTGAAGTTGTATTGGTACAGAATAAATGAACGGCTCCATCAGGTGAAAATATAATTACACTAATTAGATTAAGCTACAATCCTATATTAAATATCCTTTTGCACACACACACATACACAACTAAATAATCTAATAATATTTTACATTATTTAAACAGCTTTAACAATTTATATAAACCTATTTAAACATAGTTAACACAACCATTACTTTAGATAATCGTTTACTGCCAATAACAAATAATAACAAAAAAACGATTATACTTGTACCTTCCGACAAACGCATTTGTGTGATACAGCAACACGTTTCTATGATTTGTTTCATAATCCAGTATTCCAGAACTTCCAGTTCGATTCAGTAATATCAAATATCTAATAATACATTATTCAAATGACATCAGATAAATATCTTGACAATATCTCCTTTGCAATACATTCTCCATGGCATCGGGTTTACAATAAAAAATAATGACAATTGTAATTTTAATCATTGTGTAATTCGCAGCAATGGTAGCATGAGGGTCGAAAGTGCAGCACTTATCAATGGCAATGATAGGGTCTGTTATGAAACGTGAGGGCCTAGGGCCCGACATTATTATAACCATCACAGCCAAAATGACTGTGACGATTCTACTACAAAACAGCATTTTAGTATAATTTTGCTCTGAGTGGACTTTGTGCGAGCTATGTCTTCGTTCTGCCAACTTATCAACTATTTACCTCTTTGTATAAAACATTTTAAAATAATGAGAAGGGTAAGCAATGAGTTACACATAATTATTGTAATTCGAAGACATTTGCAGCAAGGTATAATGGCGAGAGTTCCTTAGAATTACTCTCATATTGTTGTGACATGATTTTGATATCTGATTTAGCTGGCATAATTAAATGAGAACAAGTATTTATTTTTTTAACAGTGGCCATGATTGTATGCACGACGGCATTAGTGACATTTTATATCATTATCCAAATTGATTAAGATTTATTATTTTAATAATGACACGTTGTAACATCAGACAAGTAATCAATAAGTTTCTCATCGGTTGCATGATAATGTACATGACTATATACAACATACATTTAGAAATTACAACATCATTTAAATACAAACAGTATTTCATCAAGAAAAATAAATAAAATTCAGTTCCATACTCTCAAATTTGTCACAAATTAGACTGATTAATCTTAATGGCCACAATTTCTTTGTCCGAAAACAGTTTCACTTTATCTGACACTTTGCAGCTAATAATAATGTTTAGTGCACATGCAGCAGACGGTCCGTTATAGAAGGTAATCCTTCTAGGATTTGAATATTATATCGACATATTTGGCCCGAATTCTCATCAGTGGCTCACACTTGAGCCCAGCCTAAAAAGGACAAAGACTACCGGTAACCAGTTTAACCATTTTGCATCTGCAGACCAATTGATTGTTGCTATTCTCCTGAAAGTTTCCTTTCAGTATCCAGTCAATCCCTCTAGTTCTGCTTAGAATTTACAAAGGGCTGCTTGCTATTATCAGTAATAGTCTAACCGGTCACCAGCAATACAATGTCCTGGTATGATCCAGGACGCAAGTTGGCTGATGACCGACTATACTATGACTGAATTCAAAGGGGCCCCATTGTCCCTGATGCTATAGCAGAACTCAAGGGATCGACTGGATAATGAAAGGAAAACAATATAGCAACAATCAATAGGTCTGCAGGTGCAACATTGTTTAACTGGTTACCCGGTAGTCTGTGTCTTTTAGGCCAGGGCTCAAGTTGAGCCACTGATGAGAATTCGGGCCAATGTCCTAAAGACACTTGGCGGCTCATGAACCATAAATCATCATAATAATCAATTACAAGGAGCTCGGGAGAAAACATAACTGGAAACCTGTTACTTCTTACATAATAATCATAGTACAGAAACTAGGTTATTAGGCATGCACACTTTTTTTTTTGGGGGGGGGGGTGTATACGTCCTTCAATGCTCCAACTTCTAAACATATGGAGCTAAATAAATACCCGAAAGCAGTTCTTAAAGGAAAGTATTTTCGGTTTCAGACGTTATTTCCCCTCCAATACGTGAATGAATTCGTTGATGACTAAGATGGA
>JBAMJV010008934.1:0-32314 GCA_037951105.1 Echinarachnius parma | reverse complement strand
GCTTATGATGATGAGGGAGATAGATATAGTGTGATGATGATGAAAAAGATGATGTGATGATGATGATTGATGATGAATGATGATGATGATGATACTTTTAATGAGATACTTACGATGGGAGATACGATGATGGTGATGGTAGAGTGTATGTTGCAACGTGCTGGAATATGTGTGGTGGTATGATATACATTAATAATTGTAAGAGGATGGTTCTATGATGATGACGATAGGGGTGATAATAAGACACGGGGGTTGTGATGTAGTAAAGTGGGTGATAGTAATAGTGAAAATACAACTAATCATTGAAAGTGGATCATAGCGTTTATGAGGTATACAAATGAAATTGCAAAGATGGAATATTTTCAATAAAATGTGTTAAAGGGGTATAGTACAGTTTTCGGTAAGGGCTGAACTTTAGTAACAAACCTGCACAGTAAATTTACAAAACTAATATTTATACCCACACCATGCTCGAAAGTTATACAAAAATTACAAAACACAATAGAAAAAAGCCAGTTATCATTTAAGAAGAGCTGTTCTAAACTCAAGAGGGGCGCTTCCTCAAAAACCTCATTGGTTTCAACCATTTTAAATAAAATAGTGTGCATTGTGAATGTTCATAAAAGTAGTGTTCAGCTAGAGTGATAATCAACAACTATTACAACTCTTCTTTTTGATGAGTTTTTGGAAAGCAGGAAGCATTTATTTGTTTTAACGTTGGTTCAAATTATATTCTATATTGGTATATGTTATGGGGGGCCCCACGGTTTATTAGAAATCGTTACGATTATTTTGGGCGTTTCTCAACCGATTTTTGATCAATAAAGTTTATTTCTGTTTTCGATATCTCACAACAAAAGGTATTATGTGTAGCGCCCCTATATACCACAACTCAACTATCCATTTAAGCATGATATCGAATACTGTCACATGTTAAAATGATGGAATAACGGGAAGGAATAATTGACAATCTATACATCGCTAAATATGCCATACGCGGAAATCCTGCAAATAATAACTGTAATAATAATCACTCATGATTAATACGGTACGAAGACCACCACATTGTACAAATTGCACTGTGGCCATGGTCATGAACGTTATTAATCTAAACATAATTTGCGTAAATACACCTAGATATGAAATTTATCCTTATAGTCCTAATCAATGAAACATATAGCTTCTAGAATTTCGGCTCATTGACTTTAAGGCAACCGAAACAGGCGATCCAAGCAGGTGTTTTCTAGTGGGTGTGTGGTGGTGTGTGTTACCTGTGTGTGTGCGTGTGCCGTGTGTGTGTGTGTGTGTTGTGTGGTGTGTGTGTGTGTGTGTGTGTGTGTGTGTGTGTGTGTGTGTGTGTGTGGAGGTTGGGGGTTGGGGTCTTGCATTATGGGCACGGGTTTGCATCTGCACATCGTTTACATAGCCTTCATTTATCATGCTTGTATTTTCATAAATAATATGATCTATATAGTGCGAAAATATAGTATGAAAGTAATAACCATTACATTATTATGGTCACCCCTTTCTCCTAAATGTATAAAATCAATTCTCATTACAATGTTCTTGGCCCTAAAATGATTATTGATAACATTTCACATTACCTAATTATTCACAGGAGAAATCATTGTTCTTCATTTCTTGTAATTGCTGATCTTCCCGTTTCAGATTATGTTATTATAAAATGGGTAAAGGGCGGATTTAGATGTATGACAGTTTAAAAGGAGTTTCATGTATAAAGTTGAACAAACAATGTACAGTTTTTTATAAAAGGGTGCGCTAAATTGGGTGCGAAATACCAGAAAACTGAATGATATACGGTTTCAGAATATGGAATGTTTAGAAGAGTCGGAACTTTTATGTTTGATAAAATGTGCGTAAGATCTGGTGAGTTATACTAGACATATTGATTTAATACGGACAAAGCAATGTATTGAAAAGGAGCGGTACTTTAATGTATGGAAAGTTGACTATAGAACGGCATTGTTTGTAGGATTTAAAAAGTGGATCAATATATCGCAGGTTAAACGGGTGCATGATACTATAGTGCGTTAATACACCTTAACAAGAGCGATTTTATATGCATATCTCGAATGATTATGAATGTGACATTGATAACAACGAGGATATTAATATAAATGTCGATGTTATATACTAGTTGTGGTGGTGGTGGTGATTGTTTCGATGTAGTGATGACTTTTAAGAAAATATATGATGATACGTTGATGATGATGATACGTTGATGATGATGATACGATGATGATGATGATGATGATGTATGATAGATGATGATGATGATGATGATGATGGTGATGATAATGATGATAATGATGGTGATGGTGTTAAACATTGTAAATGACTGTCCTACCCCTTCCCCCTCTCGACACTAGTCCCATAATCTGTTCATATTTAATAAAAAAAACATAAAACCAAGGAGGTAATATATACTGCTTTATATTCCCTTATCCTGACCTACCCCCCCCCCCCTTGGCACCCCTAACCATCCATGAAACCTTGTTATGCCCTACCCCTTCCCCCCTCTCGACACTAGGTCCCATAATATGTTCATATTTAATTTAAAAAACCTAAAACCAAGGAGGTAATATATACTCTTTTATATTCCCTTATCCTGACCTCCCCCCCCCCCCCCCCCTTGGCTCCCCCTAACCATCCATGAAACCTTGTTATGCCCTACCCCTTCCCCCCTCTCGACACCTAGTCCCATAATCTGTTCATATTTAATGCTCTCATAATGAGGTAATTTACCTTTAAAGTACCCGAAATAGCCATCGAACGCACCCCCCCTCCCCCCTCGACCCTCGCCTATGCAATATGCCGCCCATAGACATAACACGCAGCTGAAAGATTACGGCTGGGTATGCCAGCCGTAATTTCAATTTTTTAATGTCTAAAACCACTATTTTTTCGAGATTTTTCTTTTTTAAAGCAGCTAATATATCTGCTACCCACCCCCACATATGCTCTCATAAGAGGTAATTAACCTTTAAAGTACCCGAAATCGCCATCTAACGCACCCCTCCTCAGGACCCTCGCCTATGCAATATAACGCACCATAGACATAACACGCAGCCCGAAAGATTACAGCTGGGTATGTCAGACGTAATTTCAATTTTCTATATCTTAAACCATTATTTTTAAAAGATTTTTGATTTAAAAGCTAGCTAATATATCTGGCTATCCCGTACATTTGCTCTCATATGAGCGTAATTTACCGTTAAAATCGCCATTGAACGCACCCCTCCCCCTCGACCCTCGCCTATACAATATACCTCCCATAGACACAACACACAGCCGAAGATACGGCTGGCTTCAGCCGGCGTAATTTTCTTTTTTTCCATATCTAAAACCACTTATTTATTCGAGATTTTAGTTTTAAAAGCTAGCTAATGAATCTGGCTATCCCGTACATATGCTCTCATATGAGGTAATTTACCTTTAAAGTACCCGAAATCGCGATCGAACGCACCCCTCCCCTCGACCCTCGCCTATACAACCATACCTCTCATAGACATAACACACAGCCATAGATTACGGCTGGCTTCAGCCGGCGTAATTTAATTTTTTCCATATCTAAAACCACTTATTTGTTCGAGATTTTGTTTTAAAAGCTAGCTAATATATCTGGCTACCCCCCACATATGGTCTCATATGAGGTATTTTACCGTTAAAGTAGCCGAAATCGCCATAGAACGTACCCCTACCCACGACCCTCGTCTATGTAATATACCGCGCATAGCAACAACACGGGGCCGAAAGATTATGGCTGCTTTGCCAGCGGTAATTCAATTTTTTCCATATCTAAACCCCTTATTTTTTCGAGATTTTTGTTTAAAAAGCTAGCTAATATATCTGGCTACCCCCCACATATGGTCTCATATGAGGTATTTACCGTTAAAGTACCCGAATCGCGATCGAACGCACCCCTCCCCTCGACCCCTCGCCTATACAATATACCTCCCATAGACACAACACCCAGCCGAAAGATTACGGCTGGCTTCAGCCGGCGTAATTTCATTTTTTCCATATCTAAAACACTTATTTATCGAGATTTTAGTTTTAAAAGCTAGCTAATATATCTGGCTATCCCGTACATATGCTCTCATATGAGGTAATTTACTTTTAAAGTACCCGAAATCGCGATCGAACGCACCCCTCACCCTCGACCCTCGCCTATACAATATACTCCATAGACATAACACACAGCCATAGATACGGCTGGCTTCAGCCGGCGTAATTTCATTTTTTTCATATCTAAAACCCACTTATTTTTTTCGAGATTTTTGTTTTAAAAGCTAGCTTATATATCTGGCTATCCCCCACATATGGTCTCATATGAGGTATTTTACCGTTAAAGTACACGGAATCGCGATCGAACGCACCCCTCCCCTCGACCCTCGCCTATACAATTAACCTCCCATAGACACAACACACAGCCGAAAGATTACGGCTGGCTTCAAGCCTGAGTAATTTCATTTTTTTCAATATTTAAAACCACCTTTTTTTTTCGAGAATTTTTTTTTTAAAAGCTAGCCAATATATCTGGCTATCCGGTACATATGCTCTGATATGAGGTATTTTACTTGTAAAGTACTCGAAATCGCCATCGAACGCACCCCTCCCCGGACCCTCGCCTATCCAATACACCTCCCATAGACATAACACGCAGTGGAAAGATTACGGCTGGCTTCAGCCTGAGTAATTTCATTTTTTCAATATTTAAAACCACTTTTTTTTCGAGATTTTTTTTAAAAAAAGCTAGCCAATATATCTGGCCTATCCGGTACATATGCTCTGATATGAGGTATTTTACCTTTAAAAGAACTCGAAATCGCCATCGAACGCACCCCTCCCCCGGACCCTCGCCTATCCAATACACCTCCAATAGACATAACACGCAGTGGAAAGATTCGGCTGGCTACGCCAGCAGTAATTTCAATTTTTTCATACTTAAAGACACTTTTTTTTTCGAGATTTCTTTTTAAAGCTAGCTAATATATCTGGCTACCCCCCCACATATGGTCTCATATGAGGTATTTTACGTTAAAGTACCCGAAATCGCCATTGAACGTACCCTCCCCGCGACCCCCGTCTATGTAATATAGCGCCCATAGCTACAACACGGGGCCGAAAGATTACGGCTGGCTATGCAGCCGTAATTTCAATTTTTTCATACTTAAAGACACTTTTTTTTTCGAGATTTCTTTTTTAAAGCTAGCTAATATATCTGGCTACCCCCCACATATGGTCTCCTATGAGGTATTTTACCGTTAAAGTACCTGAAATCGCCATTGAACGTACCCCTCCCCCGCGACCCCCGTCTATGTAATATAGCGCCCATAGCTACAACACGGGGTCGAAAGATTACGGCTGGCTATGCCAGCCGTTAATTTCAATTTTTTCATACTTAAAGACACTTTTTTTTTCGAGATTTCTTTTTTAAAAGCTAGCCAATATATCTGGCTATCCGGTACCATATGCTCTGATATGAGGTATTTTACCTTTAAAATACTCGAAATCGCCATCGAACGCACCCCTCCCCCCGGACCCTCGCCTATCCAATACACCTCCCATAGACATAACACGCAGTGGAAAGATTACGGCTGCGCTTCAGCCTGAGTAATTTCATTTTTCAATATTTAAAACCACTTTTTTTTTTCTAGATTTTTTAAAAAAAAGCTAGCCAATATATCTGGCTATCCGGTACATATGCTCTGATATGAGGTATTTTACCTTTAAAGTACTCGAAATCGCCATCGAACGCACCCCTCCCCCCGGACCCTCGCCTATCCAATACACCTCCATAGACATAACACGCAGTGGAAAGATTACGGCTGGCTATGCCAGCAGTAATTTCAATTTTTTCATACTTAAAGACACTTTTTTTTTCGAGATTTCTTTTTTAAAAGCTAGCTAATATATCTGGCTACCCCCCACATATGGTCTCATATGAGGTATTTTACCGTTAAAGTACCTGAACTCGCCATTGAACGTACCCCTCCCCCGCGACCCCCGTCTATGTAATATAGCGCCCATAGCTACAACACGGGGTCGAAAGATTACGGCTGGCTATGCCAGCCGTAATTTCAATTTTTTCATACTTAATGACACTTTTTTTTTCGAGATTTCTTTTTTAAAAGCTAGCCAATATATCTGGCTATCCGGTACATATGCTCTGATATGAGGTATTTTTACCTTTAAAAGTACTCGAAATCGCCATCGAACGCACCCCTCCCGGACCCTCGCCTATCCAATACACCTCCAATAGACATAACACGCAGTCGAAAGATTACGGCTGGCTATGCCAGCCGTAATTTCAATTTTTTCATACTTAAAGACACTTTTTTTTTCGAGATTTCTATTTTAAAAGCCTAGCCAATATATCTGGCTATCCGGTACATATGCTCTGATATGAGGTATTTTACCTTTAAAGAACTCGAAATCGCCATCGAACGCACCCCTCCCCCGGACCCTCGCCTATCCAATACACTCAATAGACATAACACGCAGTGAAAGATTACGGCTGGCTACGCAGCAGTAATTTCAATTTTTTTCATACTTAAGACACTTTTTTTTTCGAGATTTCTTTTTAAAAGCTAGCTAATATATCTGGCTACCCCCCATTTGGTCTCATATGAGGTTATTTTTACCGTTAAGTACCCGAAATCGCCATCGAACGCACCCCTCCCCCCGGACCCTCGCCTATCCAATACACCTCCCATAGCTACAACACGCAGTGGAAAGATTACGGCTGGCTATGCCAGCAGTAATTTCAATTTTTTTCATACTTAAAGACACTTTTTTTTTCGAGATTTCTTTTTTAAAAGCTAGCTAATATATCTGGCTACCCCCCACATATGGTCTCATATGAGGTTATTTTACCGTTAAAGTACCTGAAATCGCCATTGAACGTACCCCTCCCCCGCGACCCCCGTCTATGTAATATAGGCGCCCATAGCTACAACACGGGTCGAAAGATTACGGCTGGCTATGCCAGCGTAATTTCAATTTTTTCATACTTAAAGACACTTTTTTTTTCGAGATTTCTTTTTTAAAAGCTAGCCAATATATCTGGCTATCCGGTACATATGCTCTGATATGAGGTATTTTACCTTTAAAGTACACGAAATCGCCATCGAACGCACCCCTCCCCCGGCACCTCGCCTATCCAATACACCTCCCATAGACATAACACGCAGTGGAAAGATTACGGCTGGCTTCAGCCTGAGTAATTTCACTTTTTCAATATTTAAAACCACTTTTTTTTTCGAGATTTTAAAAAAAAAAGCTAGCCAATATATCTGGCTATCCGGTACATATGCTCTGATATGAGGTATTTTACTTTAAAGAACTCGAAATCGCCATCGAACGCACCCCTCCCC
The DNA here is from genome assembly GCA_037951105.1 of Echinarachnius parma. Classification (NCBI taxonomy): domain Eukaryota; kingdom Metazoa; phylum Echinodermata; class Echinoidea; order Clypeasteroida; family Echinarachniidae; genus Echinarachnius; species Echinarachnius parma. The sequence continues at coordinate 24,914 of JBAMJV010008934.1, read as the reverse complement.
CGGACCCTCGCCTATCCAATACACCTCCAATAGACATAACACGCAGTGGAAAGATTACGGCTGGCTACGCCAGCAGTAATTTCAATTTTTTTCATACTTAAAGACACTTTTTTTTCGAGATTTCTTTTTAAAAGCTAGCTAATATATCTGGCTACCCCCCACATATGGTCTCATATGAGGTATTTTACCGTTAAAGTACCCGAAATCGCCATTGAACGTACCCCTCCCCGCGACCCCCGTCTATGTAATATAGCGCCCATAGCTACAACACGGGGCCGAAAGATTACGGCTGGCTATGCCAGCCGTAATTTCAATTTTTTCATACTTAAAGACACTTTTTTTTTCGAGATTTCTTTTTTAAAAGCTAGCTAATATATCTGGCTACCCCCCACATATGGTCTCATATGAGGTATTTTACCGTTAAAGTACCTGAAATCGCCATTGAACGTACCCCTCCCCGCGACCCCCGTCTATGTAATATAGCGCCCATAGCTACAACACGGGGTCGAAAGATTACGGCTGGCTATGCCAGCCGTAATTTCAATTTTTTCATACTTAAAGACACTTTTTTTTTCGAGATTTCTTTTTTAAAAGCTAGCCAATATATCTGGCTATCCGGTACATATGCTCTGATATGAGGTATTTTACCTTTAAAATACTCGAAATCGCCATCGAACGCACCCCTCCCCCGGACCCTCGCCTATCCAATACACCTCCCATAGACATAACACGCAGTGGAAAGATTACGGCTGGCTTCAGCCTGAGTAATTTCATTTTTTCAATATTTAAAACCACTTTTTTTTTCGAGATTTTTTAAAAAAAAGCTAGCCAATATATCTGGCTATCCGGTACATATGCTCTGATATGAGGTATTTTACCTTTAAAGTACTCGAAATCGCCATCGAACGCACCCCTCCTCCGGACCCTCGCCTATCCAATACACCTCCCATAGACATAACACGCAGTGGAAAGATTACGGCTGGCTATGCCAGCAGTAATTTCAATTTTTTCATACTTAAAGACACTTTTTTTTTCGAGATTTCTTTTTTAAAAGCTAGCTAATATATCTGGCTACCCCCCACATATGGTCTCATATGAGGTATTTTACCGTTAAAGTACCTGAAATCGCCATTGAACGTACCCCTCCCCGCGACCCCCGTCTATGTAATATAGCGCCCATAGCTACAACACGGGGTCGAAAGATTACGATTTCAATTTTTTCATACTTAAAGACACTTTTTTTTTCGAGATTTCTTTTTTAAAAGCTAGCCAATATATCTGGCTATCCGGTACATATGCTCTGATATGAGGTATTTTACCTTTAAAGTACTCGAAATCGCCATCGAACGCACCCCTCCCCCGGACCCTCCCCTATCCAATACACCTCCAATAGACATAACACGCAGTCGAAAGATTACGGCTGGCTATGCCAGCCGTAATTTCAATTTTTTCATACTTAAAGACACTTTTTTTTTCGAGATTTCTTTTTTAAAAGCTAGCCAATATATCTGGCTATCCGGTACATATGCTCTGATATGAGGTATTTTACCTTTAAAGTACTCGAAATCGCCATCGAACGCACCCCTCCCCCGGACCCTCGCCTATCCAATACACCTCCCATAGACATAACACGCAGTGGAAAGATTACGGCTGGCTTCAGCCTGAGTAATTTCATTTTTTCAATATTTAAAACCACTTTTTTTTTCGAGATTTTTTTTTAAAAGCTAGCCAATATATCTGGCTATCCGGTACGTATGCTCTGATATGAGGTATTTTACCTTTAAAGTACTCGAAATCACCATCGAACGCACCCCTCCCCCGGACCCTCGCCTATCCAATACACCTCCCATAGACATAACACGCAGTGGAAAGATTACGGCTGGCTATGCCAGCAGTAATTTCAATTTTTTCATACTTAAAGACACTTTTTTTTTCGAGATTTCTTTTTTAAAAGCTAGCTAATATATCTGGCTACCCCCCACATATGGTCTCATATGAGGTATTTTACCGTTAAAGTACCTGAAATCGCCATTGAACGTACCCCTCCCCGCGACCCCCGTCTATGTAATATAGCGCCCATAGCTACAACACGGGGTCGAAAGATTACGGCTGGCTATGCCAGCCGTAATTTCAATTTTTTCATACTTAAAGACACTTTTTTTTTCGAGATTTCTTTTTTAAAAGCTAGCCAATATATCTGGCTATCCGGTACATATGCTCTGATATGAGGTATTTTACCTTTAAAGTACTCGAAATCGCCATCGAACGCACCCCTCCCCCGGACCCTCGCCTATCCAATACACCTCCCATAGACATAACACGCAGTGGAAAGATTACGGCTGGCTTCAGCCTGAGTAATTTCATTTTTTCAATATTTAAAACCACTTTTTTTTTCGAGATTTTTTAAAAAAAAGCTAGCCAATATATCTGGCTATCCGGTACATATGCTCTGATATGAGGTATTTTACCTTTAAAGTACTCGAAATCGCCATCGAACGCACCCCTCCCCCGGACCCTCGCCTATCCAATACACCTCCCATAGACATAACACGCAGTGGAAAGATTACGGCTGGCTATGCCAGCAGTAATTTCACTTTTTTCATACTTAAAGACACTTTTTTTTTCGAGATTTCTTTTTTAAAAACTAGCTAATATATCTGGCTACCCCCCACATATGGTCTCATATGAGGTATTTTACCGTTAAAGTACCTGAAATCGCCATTGAACGTACCCCTCCCCGCGACCCCCGTATATGTAATATAGCGCCCATAGCTACAACACGGGGCCGAAAGATTACGGCTGGCTATGCCAGCCGTAATTTCAATTTTTTCATACTTAAAGACACTTTTTTTTCGAGATTTCTGTTTTAAAAGCTAGCCAATATATCTGGCTATCCGGTACATATGCTCTGATATGAGGTATTTTACCTTTAAAGTACTCGAAATCGCCATCGAACGCACCCCTCCCCCGGACCCTCGCCTATCCAATACACCTCCCATAGACATAACACGCAGTGGAAAGATTACGGCTGGCTATGCCAGCAGTAATTTCAATTTTTTCATACTTAAAGACACTTTTTTTTTCGAGATTTCTTTTTTAAAAGCTAGCCAATATATCTGGCTATCCGGTACATATGCTCTGATATGAGGTATTTTACCTTTAAAGAACTCGAAATCGCCATCGAACGCACCCCTCCCCCGGACCCTCGCCTATCCAATACACCTCCCATAGACATAACACGCAGTGGAAAGATTACGGCTGGCTATGCCAGCAGTAATTTCAATTTTTTCATACTTAAAGACACTTTTTTTTTCGAGATTTCTTTTTTAAAAGCTAGCCAATATATCTGGCTATCCGGTACATATGCTCTGATATGAGGTATTTTACCTTTAAAGTACTCGAAATCGCCATCTAACGCACCCCTCCCCCGGACCCTCGCCTATCCAATACACCTCCCATAGACATAACACGCAGTGGAAAGATTACGGCTGGCTATGCCAGCAGTAATTTCAATTTGTTCATACTTAAAGGGAAAGTTGAGTTTTGGTAGAGAGGGCGCTAGACTACTTAATTGGTTTGTGAGGTAATGAAAAACTGAGTGTAAAATTTGAAAGAGCATAATATTTAAACAATAAAATCATCTTTGTTTGATCAAAATCGGTTCAGAAACGGCTGAAATATCCATAAATATAACAATTTGTAATAAACCCGGGGCCCCGGGTTTATTAGAGAATTTTGAACCAGCCGTTAAAAATTCAAAAAAATGCTTCCTCTTTTCAAAAAGTTACAAAATAGGTATTTAAATAGTTGTTGGTTATTTCTCTACCTAATCACTATTTCAACAAAGCATCACATGCACAATATTTTATTCAAAATGGTTGAAACCGATGAGTGTTTAGAGAGCGCCCTCTTACGTTTTAACGGCTCTTTTTGAATGAGAACATGATCTTTACTACGTCATTTGTAATTTTGTGTTCCTTTCTAGTTATAACTATTAGTTTGTAATGTAATGATGCAGGTTTTGGTTACTAAAATTCAGTTTCACTAAAACTGTACTCTCCTTACCAGAACTCAACTATCCCTTTAAAGACACTTTTTTTTTCGAGATTTCTTTTTTAAAAGCTAGCCAATATATCTGGCTATCCGGTACATATGCTCTGATATGAGGTATTTTACCTTTAAAGAACTCGAAATCGCCATCGAACGCACCCCTCCCCCGGACCCTCGCCTATCCAATACACCTCCCATAGACATAACACGCAGTGGAAAGATTACGGCTGGCTTCAGCCTGAGTAATTTCATTTTTTCAATATTTAAAACCACTTTTTTTTTCGAGATTTTTTAAAAAAAAGCTAGCCAATATCTCTGGCTATTCGGTACATATTCTCTGATATGAGGTATTTTACCTTTAAAGTACTCGAAATCGCCATCGAACGCACCCCTCCCCCGGACCCTCGCCTATCCAATACACCTCCCATAGACATAACACGCAGTGGAAAGATTACGGCTGGCTATGCCAGCAGTAATTTCAAATTTTTCATACTTAAAGACACTTTTTTTTTCGAGATTTCTTTTTTAAAAGCTAGCTAATATATCTGGCTACCCCCCACATATGGTCTCATATGAGGTATTTTACCGTTAAAGTACCTGAAATCGCCATTGAACGTACCCCTCCCCGCGACCCCCGTCTATGTAATATAGCGCCCATAGCTACAACACGGGGTCGAAAGATTACGGCTGGCTATGCCAGCCGTAATTTCAATTTTTTCATACTTAAAGACACTTTTTTTTTCGAGATTTCTTTTTTAAAAGCTAGCCAATATATCTGGCTATCCGGTACATATGCTCTGATATGAGGTATTTTACCTTTAAAGTACTCGAAATCGCCATCGAACGCACCCCTCCCCCGGACCCTCGCCTATCCAATACACCTTCCATAGACATAACACGCAGTGGAAAGATTACGGCTGGCTAAGTCAGCCGTAATTTCAATTTTTTCATACTTAAAGACACTTTTTTTTTCGAGATTTCTTTTTTAAAAGCTAGCTAATATATCTGGCTACCCCCCACATATGGTCTCATATGAGGTATTTTACCGTTAAAGTACCCGAAATCGCCATTGAACGTACCCCTCCCCGCGACCCCCGTCTATGTAATATAGCGCCCATAGCTACAACACGGGGCCGAAAGATTACGGCTGGCTATGCCAGCCGTAATTTCAATTTTTTCATACTTAAAGACACTTTTTTTTTCGAGATTTCTATTTTAAAAGCTAGCTTATATACCTGGCTACCCCCCACATATGGTCTCATATGAGGTATTTTACCGTTAAAGTACCTGAAATCGCCATTGAACGTACCCCTCCCCGCGACCCCCGTCTATGTAATATAGCGCCCATAGCTACAACACGGGGTCGAAAGATTACGGCTGGCTATGCCAGCCGTAATTTCAATTTTTTCATATTTAAAGACACTTTTTTTTTCGAGATTTCTTTTTTAAAAGCTAGCCAATATATCTGGCTATCCGGTACATATGCTCTGATATGAGGTATTTTACCTTTAAAGTACTCGAAATCGCCATCGAACGCACCCCTCCCCCGGACCCTCGCCTTTCCAATACACCTCCCATAGACATAACACACAGTCGAAAGATTACGGCTGGCTAAGTCAGCCGTAATTTCAATTTTTCTATATCTAAAACCACTTTTTTTTTCGAGATTTTGTTTTTAAAAGCTAGCCAATATATCTGGTTATCCGGTACATATGCTCTGATATGAGGTATTTTACCTTTAAAGTACTCGAAATCGCCATCGAACGCACCCCTCCCCCGGACCCTCGCCCTTGTCTAGCATGCTATGCAGCTATACATGCATGCCGAGTATGTCATTTATTTTCGACACATTTTCTTCTTAATATTTCTTCGAATTATATGTTCTCAAAAAGGAGTGATTGTTTTGAATTGGAACGTGTTCAGTTTGCATATTTTTTAGGTGCATTAGACTACGTTTTAGTACCTAATCTCTAGCATTGTTCCCGCGCGTAAATTGGCACTACGACCCAATTGAGCATAGTCGTTATTTTATTCGGACTGCACGCATGAGTTGTTCCGGCTAGGTTTGGCTTTACGGCCCATTTCAGCTCGGTAGTAATATCCGTGTAATCGCCTGTAAGAGTAGTCCCATTCGGGAGGAGCCATTCGACGAAAGAGGGGGGCCCGCCGACATCAGTGATGTGGCATGTGATGGTATGAGTATCCGAGGGCTGGTCATACACAGGCGGGTCGACGTTCACGGACAGGATGATATCTGGCAGTGAGATAGATATGAACAATTGCTTACGTATCCAGTCACATCCAACCACGCTCATAACACGATCGCTTAAATTCATGTGTCTGTCTACGTGTATAATATTCCAAAAACAAAAAAGATAACTGGATTTTGTGAGAATACAGTAAGACAAAAATAAATATTTATTGTAAATATTCTTTAAAAAGTAAGAAACTTCTCAGTCATCAAAGCGTGAAAACGTTAGAAAGTAAACATGAAAATACCAAACTATACATCAATAATTATTTGCGGTTTCATTCACTTTCGATAATGAAAATGGAATATTCAACTACCTACCCGCCTCAGTAGTTACGTTGGCCCTCGCCGTGTTACGGTTGACTACACACTCGTACGTCCCATCATGCTGCTCTTCGTAGCTAGCGATCGTCAGAGTCAAAACACCCGGGGAGTCTCCGGGAGTGAATCCGTTGACGGTGACTCCGCCTCCGGTGGCGATCAACAGCGGGTTGGGCGTGGTGTCGTTAGAGAAGTGCCATTCCATGGTGTACACGTCATCGTTGGCGGCTGTGCATTGTAAGACGACTTGCTGGAAATACACGATGTCCGTCGTGTTCGCAACCGTCATTTGACCCGTGAAACCTAGGAAATGTTATTTAAGAAAACGAAAAGGAATAAGTATAGTTTGATTTGGTGCTAAGTACAAATTTCGAACCTGATAATAAGTATTGTTCACAAGAGAAAAACAATATTTGTTTGTGACAACTTATATCACAAGTAACATGTTCTCAAATTATTCGAATTGATGATATATAAGTGCCTATTTAAACAATTACCACGCGCATATAACGATAAACTTTTTCATTGAGCAGAAATATTCTACATGATTAACGAAACATTTTTAAATAGGATACGTAGCCTATTTAGTTAGGAAGTACCAGGTAAAGTTTGTATCATTATCAATTAATTACTGTGACAATGCCAAGAGCACTACGTTTATAACATTAAAATTTGTCAGATTGGCACATCCTTATTCCACTGAAAATGCGGATTCCAGACATGGTTTAGACAAACTTGTCTCCTCACCGTATTCCGTGTGGATAGTCCGAGTAATATTCGTTCCATTACTTGCTCTGACGATGCAAGAAAACACTACGTTTTCATCTGATATGTCAAAGCTGGTCAGATCAAGCTGCGTGTCGTAGGTCAGCACGCCCTCTACGCCGCTCTGCTCTACGTAGCGCGGATCCGAGATCACCTGACCGTCTGCCAACCACGTGACATTTGGAGGCGGGTAGTAGGAGCCTCCGCAGTACAAGAAGTACGTGTCTGTCATGACGTCATAGGAGCTTGACATATTGCTCAACAGAACAGGATCTGAGTAAGAATAGATAATGTTCTATTAGCCTTATTCGTACGTGATTGCTGTTGCACTCTTTTGAAAAACAAGAAATTAGTATTTTAATAATTCATGTTGATCATATGTTAGTGACCATTTAACCCCTTATATAATTATTACTTTTGATAATGATGTAAATGAATATAATGAACAATTTATAAAGAGAGAAATTAATGATTGTAATATTCAAACATTTCAATCAAAGTTACATTCTGTTAATTGGAGTATTTTGGATTATATTAAAGATGTAAATCAAAAATACAGTAAGTTTATTGAAATATATTGTAAATTATATGATGAATGTTTCCCAGAAGTTCAGATAAGGAAAAAGAAACATCAGTTTGTTAAACCATGGCTTACTGTTGAAATTAAGAAAATGTGTAAACATAAATATACTTTATATACAAAATATTTGAAAAATACTACTACCTATCGAGAACAGGTGTATAAATGTTACAGAAACACGGTAAATAGTGCAATACGAGATGCTAAACGTAAATACCACGATGCTAAATTTAAAGATGCTTTGAATAATGCAAGAAAAACATGGAGTATAATAAATGAAGTATTGAATAAGAAAACATATAAGGACCCTATTAAGGGAATTGAGCATGAAGGAGATGTTGTAGTTGATAAGGTTGAAATGTCTAATTTGTTTAATGATTTTTGTAGTACTATTGGAAAGAAAATTCATGATAATGTACATAACTCAGGAGATAGTACTCGTTCTTTCAATAGTTATTTGCATGGAAATTGTTTGGACTCTTTGTTTTTTAGCCCAATTTTAAAATCAGACATTATTAATATTGCTTTAAATTTAGATGTAAATAAATCAGCAGGGTCTGATGGAATTAGTCCTAAAGTGTTGAAATGTTCTATTGATGCAATTGTTTCTCCTTTGTGTAATATTTGTAATTGTTCTCTTGAGGAAGGTGTTTTTCCTAGTGCATTAAAAATTGCAAAGGTCATACCAGTTTTTAAAGGAGGTAGTACAACTTTATTGAATAACTATAGACCTGTTTTTGTTTTATCAATTTTTAGTAAAATTTTAGAAAAAATTGTATATAATAAATTGATATATTTTGTTGATAAACACAATATTTTATACAGTAAACAAATTGGATTTAGAAAAGGATACAGTACTAGTCATGCCCTCATTGATTTTACAGATAAACTCGCCAAAGCTTTGAGCAAAAAGAAACAGTTATAGGACTTTTTTTAGATTTGACAAAGGCATTTGATTGTATTGATCATTCTATTTTATTACAAAAACTTAATTTTTATGGAATAAGAGGTATCGCATTAAAATGGTTTCAAAGTTATTTAAGTAATAGGACACAGTATGTATGTATAGATGGTCATAATTCACAGTATAGAAATATTTATGTTGGTGTACCTCAGGGATCTAACCTGGGACCTCTTTTGTTTTTGCTTCATGTTAATGATTTGCAATATGTAAGTGATGTTTTATCTGTATTTTTGTTTGCTGCTGATACCAGCCTATATGTGTCGGGTAAAGATTTAGAACATTTAAATGATGTAATTAATGTAGAAATGGGTAAAGTGCAATCATGGTTTATAGCCAATAAACTCCAAATTAATTATAATAAAACATGTTATATAATATTTAGACCACATAATTTAGATATTAATGAAGATTTTATAAATATTCAATTAAATGGGGTTGTAATAAATCAAGTAAAATGTACTAAATTTCTTGGTGTATTTATAGATGAACATTAAGTTGGAACGAGCATATTAGTTATATTTCTTTAAAGATTTCGAGAATAGTTGGAGTATTAAATAATTTGAAGTATATTTTGCCTTTGCGAATTTTAGTGAATATATACAATAGTATGGTTTTATCACATTTAAGTTATTGTAATATTATTTGGGGCAATTGCTCATTTTATTTAATGAATAGACTCTTTTTATTACAGAAAAGGGCTGTTCGTGCGATTACTAAATCACATTATTTAGCACATACACATAAGTTATTTTTTAAATTGAAAATATTAAATGTATATGACATAAATAAATTGCAGACTGCATGTTTTATGTATTCATATTTCAAAAACTTATTACCTCCTCTTTTTAATGGATATTTTAAATATAATAGGGATATTAATATGTATAAAACAAGGAATTCACATAAAATATATACGCCGTTCTGTAAATATAAATTTTCTAGATCAATTATTAGTTATCAAGGTGCGATAGTGTGGAATGATTTGCCTGATGAATTGAAACAGTGTCCAACTCTAGGTAATTTTAAAAGGAAGTTTAAAGGATTAGTGAATAGTACATCATTACAATAGATCTATAATTTAAATGCCTGCTTTTTATGTGTTATGTGTGTTTTGTAATTAATTTTTATATTCATTTCAATATTGTCGTAGCTAATAAAGGGAAAGGCCTTGACAGGCCAATGGCCTTTGCCTTTCCCTCACATCCTCTACGGCTTATTACTACTATTTTAAGATGTCCTTGTATTGCTGTGTGTAGATGTTTTAGATGTTTGTATATATACTCTCGAATACTGTTTTTTCTATATTGTTTTCTATGTATATATTCTGATGTATATTTTGATGTATTTTTTAATGTGATGTGAAATAAACTGAACTTGAACTTGAATATAAGTCATACTTACGAATTAATCAATAACGGGGAAACACGGTGTATGTTTTGGTCAATGTCAATATGTTAACATGATTGATAATGTTGTGACTTATGTTAATTTTACACTTTATCAAATATACAGTTGTCGTCACGTTCTCAATAGTTCCTCGTTGGCCAAACATCATGAGCATGTTATAGTTTTAACATGTTATCGGGATATCTAATGAAGATAGGAAAATGGCCAGCGTGATTCGTGTTCTGTTCTAAATTCAATATCAACACTTCTGATCAGCTCTTAAACACTATTGATGATTAATCAGACAACTGGTCATGAATTCGGTACATTTAAATTGTATTTATAATTAATCCAAATGAAGTTCTGCAAAAACAGTTGTTTAGGAAGTGATCGGATTCTATACAAAATATATTACAGTTGCAAGTAAATATATCGGATTACAAAGACTATCTGCTCTGTTTTCATTACCCGTCCTTTGAAACAATTTAATATCAATTTTTTTTAGAAGTATTAACATATGATTGTTTAGTTTACATTAAAATGCAATACCTTACATTAAATCACTTTCAATTTACACTATCGATGCCGTTCGTTGATATTTTTTTAAATTCTATACACGAGTTACTAACGCTACATTATATTAGGTAACATCAAATTAATTACATTACATAACTTTAAAATAACATGCAACTTCAGTGTGTATTCAACTCATTGCATATTTGTGGATATTGCTAGTTACCTTCAATGGAGCATCCATACAACTCAATACGGGCTTCGTCGCTACCGTCTATGTCACGCGAGTTGATGCGGATGAGACGGGCTTGGATGACGGGTGAGAAAGACTGCCATACCGCCTGTGGACCCCCAGATAGGTCCTACACATGGTGCATGAATGAAATATGAACACATATTATGTACAATTAATATCCATAAAACGAACAACTCTATCCAGTATTAAAAGAAGAGAGTACTGCCATTACCATGACTGCAGTTATGTTGTATTGTTGTGAGTTTATCTTGATGGGACGCCCTCCACGTGGCCCTCCATTTTCAATGTTGGAGAAGATAACAAATATGTAGACACAAAGTGTAAAAGTTTAAAACTTTAACTTCCTACACTGCCTCATGGCGCGATCAAGTAAAAAAAAAAAACATTATAAAATCAGATGCTGCTCCTGTTATTAATCCCCCTCCCTGCCCCCACCCCCCCCCCCCCCCCCCTCCCCTGGTCAGAAATAGTACAGTCAAACCTGTCTTAGCGGCCACCCGTCTAAATCAGCTAACCTGTCTATAAAGTGGCTACTAAAATTGATCTTCTTTAGAGAAAGGCAATATTCTGGTACATCTATAGAGGTATCCACTTTTCCCGTTTCCTTTATTTCGTCACTATATAGACAGATTTGAGTTCATAAACTTACCCCATACTGTGTCCAGGTATCCCCCGGGGCATCTTTGTAGAAGACACGGTAGGTGGAGATGTAGCTGCCAGGAGTTCCCTGGACAACCAAACCGGCGAACTGCTCATACAACAAGTTTACGGATACTAAACTTAAAACGTCTGCTTAAAATTTGCCTAATGGGAAATTGTTTCATGGAAATGCAAAATCGTGCATATGGTATGTATGTATGTGTATCAATTCACAAAACAGTGTATTTATTTAAAAATATCTTGGTATGAACAAATATTGATAAATGGAATATGAAATAAAGCACCGTTCGATGATAGCTAGTTCTATGTTGGTTTATCTCTTCCAAGTCCAATTCAGATGGACCTTGCTGTCAATGATTATTTGTATATTTCCGAAGACATCCAATACGTTATTTACCCCGTTGTATACATAAAATGCATCGTGTGGGTAATATCGCATTTTTGTCTAAAATTAGACAGTTCAGTTTTTAAAATGTTAATTTCTCAAATAATTACATTACAGATGATTTGTACTTCATAATACAGTGCCTAAAGGACTGTTTTCCCGAGTTTATTTTTGGTGAAAAGTTACTCAAATGTGTGTCTAAGAAATGTCTAAGTCGCCTTTACCCTAACCTAAACTATAGTCACTGGCTAATATATGTCAATAGGGGATTTCTGGGTTAGTGAACACTATGTGGAGTAGGACGTGATGACGTCGCGGTTCAAGCAGTGCGCATGCGCCGCCGCGTCGTCTCCGCTCAGTGCAAGATTTCCCAATGCTATATATTGCAGATAAAAATGTGCTGCACATGAATCTGATCTAGTGAACGAGATGACGTGAGAGCCCGTCGACTTAAACTATGACGTCATTATGTCCCAGTCCACGTGTAATAGTGGATGTGCGATCTAAATTCCCCTACTATCTTCTACTTTGAATAAAACAATTGTACCTGGTGTCTGATACCGTAATCGATGTCGATGTAGGCTGATTGGTCGGTCAGAGATGAAGTCCACGTGGAACCACCGTCATAGGCAGGAACGCCGCTGTAACCCTGCAAATTGAAGGAAACCCACATACATCAATCGACAGAAGGTTATTATCAGTATGAAGCATACTGTTCTCATTATAGATTTTAGTGCTTCAGATGACATAATATGCACATTCTATGAAATCAGGTCTATGCTTCTCAGCCAGGTCAGATCAGTATCATGATCATAGTGATACTGAGGCAAATACTAATGGCGGACCAAATTTCACACTGCATGTGTGCCATATAAGATTTTACACAAAACGCTTACATTTATTTAAATATCGAAGGAATATACGGAAACGATTGGTGTCCTCCTTCATAAAAAAATAGCATGTATAACAAGATAGTATCTATGAAGTTATAGGAATATAGGCATATTGTAAAAGGATAATCTCCATATTAGGTCAAATCGGATATGGGCATATAATACTAACTTGAAATGGAATAGTATATTGGTTCAAATCGATAATGGCATAATTAAGTTAATTCTACATTTAACCTGGTAAGTTTGAATAAAATTCAAATAAGTAGAGGAAAATAGTTGAGTGATACTGTAACCGAATCTCTTGGTCTGTTTTTAATGCAAAACAAAAAATGTGTACATTACCACGTTTGTTGTTATTTGCACAGGGCGGATGAATCCACTTTGAAACCCCATGGGTAATTCGGACTCGTTAGCTATAGAAAGAAAAGAATCATGTAAACAAATCATGTAAACAAAATCATGTTATTCGACACAAGGATATACTATAGCACAGTTGTACCAAATCCTTGTTCCAGTATAGAGTACAGAAGCCATGACGTCATAAAAACACTTTTTTCGAATTTTTTAATTTGAACTCCATTTTCCGTAAGAACATCAATAATAATAATGTCCAAATACCGAAAATCAATCGAATATATTACGTATTGGCTGAGATATGCCCATCCGAATGAATTTTACTTCAATGGGCAATTAGTGTTATAATGCACTGGTTCATAAAGTTATGAACCAGTGCACTTGCCCATTGACAACAAAAACCATTCGAATGGGCATATCTCAGCCAATACGTAACCTATTCAATTGATTTTCGGTATTTGGACATTATTTGTTATGCTCTTTCTGAAAATGAAGTATAAATTTGAAAATTCCAAAAAAAGATGTTTATGACATCATTGATGACATCACACTTCACCACTCTATAGAGTTAACACGCTAATGTTACCATGGTTACAGATCGTCGCTTTGTTTACTTGTTTCTTTTACAATGCCTTTAATCATTGCGCTCAAACTACGTAGATCACAGCGCTGTAAGTGCAAAATATATTTTTCGATTTCTCTTTTACCAGTAATTTTCCTGACATGTGCAATAACTGTCTAGGGGTTCATAAAATGTATTTATGATACGTCCACTGCATGATGTTTAAAATCCCATAGTAAATAAATAACATGACCAGTGATGACAGAGTAACACACGAAGATGCACAGTGATATCCGCTTACCACTGCACTTACTATGTGCACAGTGGAAAGTCTCCTATTGAGATTTTCAAATCCGACCAGTTCAAACAAAGCTATTTGTATTACCAAAGAGAATTACGGGAAACTATAACCTGCCCTATTTTTCCGTGGTAATACTAATAGTATCTTGTGTTTGAGAAATGCTTGAGTTATGAGTTAGTTTCGTGGATTTTTACAATTTTACTAGATCCCTTAAAGTAATTGCATTATTTAAATTCTCTTCTTGATCGTTTATCATTCTGTTGATATAAGATTTTAAAAAACACATTTTGAGTGATTAAGTAGATGTTAAGAGGAGACAGAAAGGATTACAATGTGATTTGTTTAAGCAAAGTAAATGTTGTTTGAATGAAAAGTATGAACGAATTAGTTGATGTCGTGTAACACAATGATTGCATATTAAAGAAGTACGCTTAACGCAAGCGCACTGGCATATACTTTAAAAGAGACACAACTGATAAACAAGGTTACTGAAAAAGTATGAATTATTCATGTTAATTCAAAAACTAAATACAAAATGTGCTATTATGTGTGTTTATGGTAGAACGATTATTGGAAATGCGCTATTTACATTATTACAAAAAAATATGTACATGTATATTATAAGTTTGCCTTACGTGTAGGTGCTACAAACGTATACATGTCTCTTTTCTGATTGTTCTCAGCAGTACAGATGAACGTCATGTTCCCGATCGGAGTGTTTGGGGCGAAGTTGATACGAGTGAAGGTCGAGGTTAGATCACACGCTGTTCTGCTCTCAGTTATTGTGATGTCAGGATGCGAGTCAGACAGCAGGACCACTGGCATAGGCGGATCAAGGCTCTGCGTCACAGACCACGTGACTGTGATCGGGTAACCTCTGACCTGGCAGCTCAGGGTAATATCCGGATTCAAATGATGGGAGGTTCGTGTCAGAGACGAAACCTGAGGGTCGCTGGCTGCGAAGAGGTAAAAAAAGAAAAGAAAAGACGTATCTTAAAAGAGGACAAGCTTCCGGAGCAGTATAATTATGGTGGTCGATGATATGAAAGGCATTTGAAAGGTCCATAAAGTCCCCACCACAAATATCTGTTATCAATTTTCAGTATAATGATCAGTTTCATTGAATACAGCGATTTTTCTTCGAAAAGCAAACTGTTCCGTTGTTATTATCACGTAATCACAATCGGTTATGAATAACTTTTTGTTCATATCTTTGCAAACCTACATAATGTCTATATTCATCAATAATGCAATACTCGTCATAAGACAATGATAACTGGGGTAGTTAAGTTTTGGTATAGAATGCGCTTCAAGAAATAATTGGTGTGTAAAGGTAATTGACAAGCTGAAGGCACAATTCGAAAGAGTACACAATCATAATGAGATAATCGAGTTTATTTGATCAGAATCAGTCCAGAAACATTATAAATATTAATTACATCAGATTGGAATGAATATGGAGGACCAACTTTTATTAAATAATTTAAACAAATATTCACAAATGCTACACTTTATCAAAATGGTTTTACAATTCTCCTTGATGATCTATCAATTATTATTTTAACCAAGCCTCGAAATCCAATTTGTTGAAATTGAGGTCTCCCCTCTCTTCTTACTACTTGTTACTACTTTTTAAAGGCATATATGCGTGGGTTATTAGACACGTGGATCCATCTTGCGCACTTTTACGCACGGTACGTAATCCCCATTGGCTCAGTTATAAGTAGCGATCGCAAACTGTCCCACTTCCGAATACCCGAGTCAAAAATGCATCAAAAATAGTCGCGTTCGGAATGTTTGTACTAGTCGAATGGAAATCCATCTGAGATGTTTACGAGCGAAAATATCACGTAACACGCTTAACCGCAACCGACTTCAAAGTGCCGCCGTTTGATGCCTAGGTGATAGCTTGAGAAATTTGTTTGCTGCATGCAATTTCATAAGAAGGCCTTTGTTCAGATATTTCGAAGCACCTCTCTTCGATTGATCCAACACATATCGTGAGTTTACCTCGAGAGATTACGGTGGAGTCGAGTTGGAATTTGCTGACTACCCTTTATAACCCATGCATATATGCCTTTAAATGAAAATGCCCTGTAACCATGGGCGTCGATACTTACATAATACCTATTCATCAGGGGAATAAATGAATAGATCATCCCCACTGATGAATGGGTATCAATTACAGATCGATGCCGATGCCTGTAACTTAACCCTAAAAAGGCCGGGCTATTTGAGGTCTTCAGCGGGCCGGGGGGCCATTATGCCCCCCCCCCCCCTAAGATCTCGGCCGCGGAGCGGCCGATCGCCGTGAAAATTTGCACGCATGATGAGTGACGTGTATATAATACAATAGTAATTTTAATTTTTTGAAAAATTCATTAATTTGCATATTTATGGTAATTTATGCCAATAAGGTCATAACATTCATATTTTTACCCATAAATCATATATTCTTCATAATTAAACATTATTTTTCACTATATATATTCTTTAGAGCATTTAGAATAATAATGCGCCAAAAAATTTGGAAGAGCCAGGTTCTTCCTTATGTTTTCTATTGTTTTTATAATCTCTTATGTATTTCTTTGTTTTTTTAACTTATGTATTGTATTGTTTTTGTTGTTTATTTTATTTCTAACTATAATTCAACTATTTTGAACCCCAAAACAAACATATAAAATGTAAACAAGTCCAAATAACCAATGATATACCTCTTTTTACGAAAACTGATATTGCCATGTTTTGTACACAAATCACGAAATTGAGCGATTTTCGGGCTGACATGCATAGACAAAAGGTCATGTGACATCGTAACGGTAGGTCCGATTTTCAAAATTTTTGTTTTAAAATATGCGCAAGACCCCCCCCCCCCTCCCCCTCCCCCCCCCCCCCCCCCAAAAAAAAATGTCACCAAGCAGCGGCGCGTCATCTTACCGTGTTTTGGAGCAATACAAAAATATCGCGGAGGGGGGGGGGGGGGGGCATTATGCTCCCCCCCCCCCCCTCCCGGCCTTTTTAGGGTTAAATTAAGCATTGTGTTACCATCAAAAGCCAAATAACAAGGTACAAGAGAAATGTAAAAGTTTCACGGTATTTTTTATTTAATCTTCACAAAGTTAATGGATCTCTTTAAAAGAGAATTTCACGTTGATTGGATGTCATATGGCCGAGCAATGAGCGAAAGTGCAATGTGCTATTCACTAACTCATTGCATTGACTTTGTACATGATTATGACTATCCAGTGAATATTCAAAAATCTGAACACTTCGATCATACATTTCGTTTTAATAAAAGGGATTTATGACAAAAATCCAACCTGTCCCATAGGTCTATTTTATATATAAATACGACAAGTATGAGTCGGAGAACCGTATTCTGCAGTATTAGAGTTCCAAGTAAGTTTCGAGAGTTTGCACAATGTTACCAGATCCCTTTAATGAGATGCAATATGTTTTGCTTTCTAATTTACAAGTTAATTAATTTTAAGCCTACTACCCACCTGTCTGATCGCAGTGGAAGAGTGTATCGATCTCATCCTCCTCCAGAACGGTTTCGAAGAATTTCAAATCGCTGAAGGATGCGGTTGTGTACCCGGTGTTTGCATTGCTGGAACCGATCTTGAAATTACTTTTAATATCTTGACTGTTCTTTTCAAAAGTGTGCGTTGTTGTCGCACCTGCATGAAAACAAATCAAATGGATGATAATTACATTTCAAGGTTTCTCGGCAGCATTCGTTTGTCAGCATTATTTAAAAACGTTATATTCCACAACATGAATATCATTTGTTTTAACGACGCGTCGTCGTTGCACCGATGTACGGAAGCGAATAAATCAGTATGAGCATGGCCTGTCATTGCAGCATTATAATAAAACATATCTTCCAAATGTTAATGTAGAAAGGATATGCCAAGAGAAACAAGTTAGCAGGGCAGGGTAAACAGAGAAGGGCAATAACTTTTCTATGAATGTTATTGATATTTTTACAGTTGTTTTAGGTAGCTTACATAACATGTTCGAGATTTCATACTAAAAGTAAAAGTTGTGAATAGGGTTAAAAAGGCTTATGTTGTCTTTTTAATAACACTTTGCCCTGGAATTAAAAAAACACAAACAAATAAACATTATGGTATTATAAGTAGTAGTTACAGTACAAATATCATTACGATGTATTATCATAATTATTATTATTGTTGTTGATGATGTATTTTAACCAACATAATTATAATTATTCGTTCTATTACTATCATCATATTAATTATTTTATCAAGTTCACATCATTACTGAACTTACCCTTCAATTCACCATCTACGTAGACTTTGCCACCCACATCGTCGATGAAGGTGAGAACCACGTGATGCCATTGATTAAGGTTCAAGGAATTTGAAGGGATATCGATGAAGTCCCATACTCTTCCATCACTTCTGAATTTGGTCCTATATACCTATGAAATCAAGCAAACATCATACTGCTAATTTAAAGGGTATGTCCTTCTTCTGCAGGCACCTTCATATTTAGTGAAACCGTCCATGTAAAACAACTATTCACTGTACATCAAGTTGGTGAAATTTCCAAATTCACATTCAAATGATCTAAGTAAACCAGTCGATTTGTGTTATATGTGTCTGCCTCATTTCCTTTATATTCTGAATATGTGTCATTAATTACTTTGGTAGTATTATTGTACTAGGTTAGACATTAACTCATTCTGTTACATCATAGGTCACTACAATTTTGATTCACCAACAGATAAATGAATATGACATACAATAAAGGGTCTGCAGTTGCTAGACTAATTAAACGTTCGTGACGTTCGCTTATTTTTACGAGCTCTAAAATCAGTATCATACGTTACATCATAGGTCACTACAATTTTGATACACCAACAGATTCATAAATATGAAATACAATAAAGGGTCTGCAGTTGCTCGACTAATTGAACGTTCTTGACGTTCGTTTATTTGTTCGAGCTCTAAAATCAAAATAATTCAAGCAAAAATCATTTTCTGATTCTTCTCTTCTCAGACTAGCTCTTAAAATGACACTTCCTTCCATTGTTATATGAAATTATTATCCATGAGTGTAATGAGACGCATAACGTATTATAAATATTTCGACATTGTCAATGCTTTGATAAAAGTGTAAAATGTAAACTTCAAATTAAAGGGATAGTTGAGTTCTGGTAAGGAGAGTACAGTTTTATTGAAACTGAATTTTAGTAACCAAAACCTGCATCATTACATTACAAACTAATAGTTATAACTAGAAAGGAACACAAAATTACAAATGACGTAGTAAAGATCATGTTATCATTCAAAAAGAGCCGTTAAAACGTAAGAGGGCGCTCTCTAAACACTCATCGTTTTAACCATTTTGAATAAAATATTGTGCATGTGATGCTTTGTTGAAATAGTGATTAGATAGAGAAATAACCAACTGTTTAAATACCTATTTTGTAACTTTTTGAAAAGAGGAAGCATTTTTTTGAATTTTTAACGGCTGGTTCAAAATTCTCTAATAAACCCGGGGCCCCGGGTTTATTACAAATTGTTATATTTATGGATATTTCAGCCGTTTCTGAACCGATTTTGATCAAACAAAGATGATTTTATTGTTTAAATATTATGCTCTTTCAAATTTTACACTCAGTTTTTCATTACCTCACAAACCAATTAAGTAGTCTAGCGCCCTCTCTACCAAAACTCAACTTTCCCTTTAATATGATAATACAATAATAATAACAAACAGAATAAACATGAAGCAGGGTGTGAACATGCTACACTATGTCGAGTTTTGTTCTTGTCTATACATTATGACCTCATGTACTTTGCCTTTTCGCATCTTTATCCGACTTTCTTGTCTACACTACCAACTAAAATCAAAGTAATAATTATACTTGTTTGCATTTTGTTTCAGACTAGTATAATATTGATATGTTGATTTTAATCATGGTGGACGATGGAAGTTGCCCCCTTTTGCCGATATTTTATATCTTCAATATCAATGAAGACAGCTACAATGAATAGTTAAAATCTTCAGTCGAAAAATACACATCCGCAGCTAAAAAAAGGAAGGTCCGTTGGAGGATAATAATAATAAAGACCTTAAAGGGATCATGTAACTTTGCTGACATGTGCAAAAACTGACGAAGGGTTAATGAAATATGTATTTATTTAATTTGCTCACTGTAAATGAATAAAATATAACCGAGTATTGCGAGAAAATGCTAGAAAATGAAAGTGGTAGTTGCTAACTCGTTGCACTGACTTTGTACGCAGTTGTAAGGACGTCAAGCAAGAAAAATTAGCACACCCAAAACCTGTTTCTATAGGTAATACGAATACAGTAAGGTATGTGATTTTTGAGTTTGGTTAATTTGGACAATGTTACTAGATCCCTTTTAACAATATTAAAATAAACTTACGTAGTTTGGCGAAGTACTCGGTCCATTCTGGGAGAAGCAAAATCCATTTGAAGTACTGCCATATTGCCCACCACTACTGAAATAGTCGTCGGTGCCCCCAGTTGCAAGAACATGCCGTTTCATCCAAACGGCGACAGTCATCCCGTTAGGGCAAAGACCAATCTTAGACAGACATTTGCCGGCGAAATTTCCCAAATTAATGTTGCGGTTTGGGGGTTTGTCACAACGCACGGCGCATTTCTGGGGTAGCTGTAAAGAAACAAATATTACAATGCACTTTTTCGTGTTTGGTAAAACCTGTTAAAACAAAATTCACGATGAATCTCTAGAATATGAAATCATTTATGCACGAACTGACTTTGAATTAGTAATTACATTGAAAACACTATGAAACTTGAATACTTGAATACCGTGTCAAATCAATTATAGTCTTCGCTTATGATCCAAACAATATTTGTAAAATAAATACAATTATTATTGACCAACCAGACGTACATAATCTTACCCCAACATAATTATGATATGTTAATGTTGATATGCAGAAAGATAGATAATCGATGTTAAGTTATAATTCATTGTAAATGCGCAAATATGATTGGTTGAAACGCACAAATTTTCTGACTTACAATTGAGTGCATCTCTTTCTGCCACGGGGCCATGGAGTCATGTCTTATATTACGGCTAAATTGTAAAAGAGTAAACGAAAAGAACGTTACCTGAGCGGGAGCATCGATATAGACCACCCCAGCTAGATTTGGGGAGGCATTGGGACCCCCTGTGTTGGAATAGATTACATCGTTGCTATGACTACTGCAGACAGCTGGGTCGGATCCATTGACCGATGAGCGTCCACTCAGGTCCCAGTACTCATCTGGTGCGATTGCTGTGTCGAGTACAAATATTCAATTATAATTATATAATTATACAATAAAAGCCTTTAGATAAAAAAGCAAACAATACGTATTTAATGTTAAAGGGATGCCTGTAAAGTGTTTGATATTGCACAAAATGACATTTGAGACTTCAATCCTATATAAATATCATTGTAAAATACAATTGAAAGATTTGTGAAAGTTTGAAAGAAAACGAACACTGTTTACCTAGTGAAAAAAACGAATATTGACTTTATATTGTATCACCGAATACTGATGGCCTGTCGTAGAATTGTCGCAGTAATAATCATCCGTTTGATCTTGACGATATCCGCACCCGTGTATACAAACGGTGCGGAATTCATGGAATTTGCGCACGCTCGGCTCAACAGTCGTATATCGGGAAGGTTTCCCCACGCGTGCTGGCCGGACTTGTTCAGCTACGGCAATTGTACTTTTTATCTCAAAACCGTTAGCTAACGTTTTTGAAATAATGATTTTCAATGATAAATATCTTCATACTAAAGGGACATTTGAAAAAAATCTAACCCTATTTTATTCCTCTCTTAACATAAGCTAAACAACACGGCAGAAGAGAAACGAGGAAGCTCCAAGTAATTTTTGTGGAGTTAGACACTTTAACAGGCATCCCTTTAAAAGGTTGACTCGTGCAGACAATTTTGGACACAAGCAACATTTTGATTTGAAATTTGTTCGCGTTTTATTTGTCAAAAGGCAACCGATGACTACCACAATCGTTAGCCGAGATTGGTTCTCGTCATTCCTTCGTAAATTAAATTCAAAACAAAACGCAATTCAATGTATGCATTAAATGTATTTATAACTTTTATCTTACAATCTTAATTATCGTATGTTATACATTAGTATTAGTATACCTAACGACCGAGTTGATATACATAATACAAAGCGGGGCATATACATGTATATTTGTGCATAGGCGTCGATGTCTTCTCGCCATTGGGGGAGAGGGAGGGGGGGGGGGGGTGAGGAGGGGGAGAGGGGGGTCAATCGTCAGTTTGAGCATATTCGGCGAGGGAGCGGAAGCGACCAACCCAGCAGCGTCGCCTGGATTTCATGACCAGAGGGGGGGTATTATAGGGAGCACAAGATTTTGGATTGAGCTGTTTAGAAATTTGAAGATTATAAAGTGCAAATTGCAAGCACTCTGATGGAACCCTGAATTAAATAGTTATCTAAATTTGAGTGGGCTTAGCGAGAGTTCCTGAATAAAACTAAACCGAACACAACATTAACTAACCCCCCTAAACAACTGCTCATACTTTCATAACCGATAATTGTTTCAAGATGTCATCGTACCGCAACATTGTCACGGTTGTTTTTGTTCGATATGTAATGGGGGCAGATTTTGGATTTGGGCAGATTATCACTCTCAAGAAGTGGCTTAAATTATATCAACTTTCACATGATGAATGATATTGGGGCAGTGTCCTGTTATTTTGATATTTAGATATATATTTCAATCCCAAATATATATATATATATATATATATATTTTTTTTTTTGGGGGGGGGGGGGAATAATAATACAGGCCACCCCCCCCACCCCCCCCCCCCCCCGTGATCGACGCCCATGTGTTCGTGGATTAACAACTTGATAACAAACTTATTTGTCTAATCTAGGGCTTCTCTCCTTATACTACGTTCGGTGTTTAGTTAGTTTGATGGTACTTATATTTCATAGAACAGCATCGACGAGTACATACGATCGCAAACGTTAATTAAGTACCTTCTCTGTACGAACAAGCGTAGCGGACTTCGAAGTCGAGGCAGCCGCTGTTCTCCGACTCTAGGCAGACGAGACCAAGGTGTGTACACGTCGTACGGATACGACATACGCTTGCTCCGTCGATGTCCACGGGATCTCAGTGCCGACCTCGCGACACTGCGCAAAACAGTGGCTTTCGGACACAACGTCGGATCGTTCTGAATGAAATCAAATCCAGAACATAACCTGTTTGATAATTTGCATGCGCGACTTAACAAGCTCGATGGAAATGTGTTTAATAAAGTGTTGCTGACCTGGGGAAGTTTTACAAAGGTTATAAGTTGAATGTAACTCTACGTTGGACTTAACAACCATGGAAAACCATTTGTAGCCTTGAAATAAAAAACATGTTTAAAAGCAAAACAAAATCAAGTCTGAAACGAAACATCAATTATATCAATGCCCCCTTGATAATACAAACAAAATTACTGACTTTATAAAACTGTATGCGTTTTCAAAAGGACTGTTTCAACAATTGTAAACAAAAACCGGCTTTCGATTTCTTCTCGCCATTGGGGGGGGGGGGGGGGGGGGATGATACGCCATTTTGACCATCTTCAGCGAGTGAGGGAAGCGACCAACCCAGCAGCATGGACAAGATTTTTATGACCGAAGGGGGAGGGGGGGGGGGGGGGCACCAAACTTTTAGATTGAGCCTGTTTATAAATTTGAAGATTATTGCAAATTGAAAAACACACTGATGGAACCCTGAATGGAATAAACAAAGGGGGGTCCAGGGGGTCGGACCCCCCGGGAAGCTTTTGGATTTCTTATATACAGAACTAAAGATGTTGTCCCAGATTAACAAAAAGAAGACATTAGTTATATATTAAAGTGAGCTAAATTTGAGTGTGGCATAGTGAGAGTTCTGAATAAATTTGTCATACGTGTACAGGGGACCGGGTCAAATGAATATAATGGGGGCCAGGGCGTAGCCCCCCGGGAGCTTTCGGGTTTTGCAATGCATAAACTTGTATAATGTTGTCCAGATTAAAACAGAAATAGTTAGAGTATTTTTATGTTAGTCTATAAATAGTTAGCTTGATTTTTAGTGCACATAGCGAGAGTTTCTGAATAAGACTATTAATGTACGTGTAATGGGGACAGGATCAAGTGACTATAATGGTGGTCCAGGGGGCAAAAAGCTCTTCGATTTTTGCTAATACAGAACTAAAGATGTGTTGTAAAGATTCAGAACTTAGATATATAGTAAGCTACATTTTAGTCAGCATAGGCGAGAGTTTCTAAATACATCTATTGTACGTATACAGGGGACCCGGGTTAAATTACTGTAAACGGGGCTCCAGGGGGCATAGCCCCCTCCGGAAGCTTTTGGCTTTTGGCTAATTAAACACTCTCAAGAGTGTGGTTTAAATGGTATTAACCTTCATATATTGAATGGTAGGGGGCAATGAACCCTTTATTTTAATGTTTCAATATATATTTGAATCCCAAATATTTGGGGGATAATAATACAGGCCATCCCCCCCCCCCACCTCAAATATTGGGGGTGTAATGAGTAAATATCTAATTGTCCTGGGAACGCCCCTTTTAAATCGCCAAAATGT
>JBAMJV010008933.1:0-39211 GCA_037951105.1 Echinarachnius parma | reverse complement strand
CACTTTGATTGTCCGATTAATCTCCATTTTATGTTGGTAATAAATGGCACAAATACACCAACTCACTTTAGTTGAAAACACTCTCCATCAATGCTTCATTTGAAAACATCAAACACTAGATACTATTGTTTGGAGAAAGAAATTGAGAATATGAGGATTATGCTTTATTCTGCATTTGACCTGAAATATCAAAATAGGATGCCCTGGCCTAGGCCTATAGTCTTAAAGGGATGAATGGTTGGTGCAATGTTATCTCATATGTCCACAGGGTATTGTGTGAAAATTTCAAGTCAAATGGACATTGTATGGCCAAGTAATGAGCGAAAATGCAAAGTGATATTCAGTAACTCACTGCACTCACTTTGTACACAGAAGAAAAACTCGCCTGGAGCTTTTCTTATCTGAATACTTCAATCATACATATCTTTGTAACGAAAGAGAAATTTTAAAAACCGAAACCTGTCCCATGATTTATTGTTAATACGAATACAACAAGGTAACCGCTAGAATTACAATTTTATTTTGAGGATTTGGACAATGTTACTAAGTCCCTTTAATCGAAAAATGCTCTGAATCTGAGAGATTGTTCAGATTTGAAATATGAATATAATGAGGAGCATGCTTGTTTATTGCATTATTAATGTTTACAGGTCTGGCATTTGTTTATGAATGTAGGATACATTATCTAACTTGTGTAAATAATACCAAGGCAGTAGTAGTGGGCCTAGTAGTACCTTGTACATTGTAGCTCCCATTTCCCTGATACTAATTGACTAAAAATGTCAAAGAAGTGCTCTACAATGTAGAGACTAGAGTCTGCTAGTGAATCTTATCTCATTCCAGTTATTAGGCACACATCACTGAATCCATTCTCGCCCCACACATCTGCTTTTTAAAATCAGTCAGCCGTGAGATGTTTTCCCACCTTTCACACGTAACAGCTTCCCAAACTGCCAGTCATCCACGACAGACCTGGAAGTGGTATACATTGTACATGTATACAAAATCAATAAACCACTCATTTCCTACAAATGAACATTGCTCATAATGTGATGAATGGAATGTATAAAACTATCACCCTATTCTGTTCACCCCCAGTTAGAGTTCACCCTGGCATACATGAAAATGAAGAATTTATTAATTATACTCATTTCCTTTACATCGGTGAAATGGTGAAAGAGAAATGTACAGCATCAATGAGCAGTCTGTGTAAAGTAAATTACACATCAAATAAATGTTGCTTTTAAAATGGCATAGGCCTGTATGAGGCCAGGAGGGGAGCTAGGACTGCAGCCCTCCAAGTGCCCCCTTAAACTTTTGACTTAAATTCTCTGAGAATCATCTAAATTTCATATATTGAGATTTACTTTTAAGAAAGACAGATTTGTAATGTTTTCTATGTTGCCTTTTTTGTGTGTGTGTGTGTGGGGGGGGGGGGGGGGGGGGGGGGCATAAAATGGGCCACACAAATGAAAAGGTTTGTGTTGAGCCAGGCAAGGCTACAATATGCATGACTATTGTGCAAGAGATGGGGACAAATCAATTGAAATCCAATCAAGTTTCAGGCATCAATTTTGATTTCAGTTTACTTGCTGATTCATTCCATTTGTGTCATTCCTAATAAAAGGAGGTATGCAATTGACCATACATCAACATGCACATCAACATTTATGCAAGTGTAGGTATGCCTACCGAAGCAAGTAAATAAAGCAATAAAAACAAAGCCGCCTTGCAATATTTATTGTCCTTGGCAATTCATTTGGCTATAGATGTTAAGTGCATGGTTTGAAGAACAATTTAGACAGCCATTTGTTTTTTCGTTTCTCCTCTTTCTCCATTCAAGCCTAGATTTGAATCGGGTAATATTTACAAGCATTCTCCATTAAATTAATCTATAGCCCGAGTATTTACGGGGACCAATACTGAACAGGTTAAACAAATTTAGTGCGGAATGTCAGTACCTTGTGGTAGAATATAACACAATCATTTGTACATGTATACATGGTGAATTGTTAGAACGGGTTCTCTCGAAAATTGTGTCTTTTTGTCGGAGCATCGACTTCATAATCATCAGTGGTGTACTGTACAATTATGTTCATGACATCATGTACGCACACAAAAGTATGTATATAACTATAGGCCTTTATTGAAGGGGTTATGTACATTACATGTATAATGTGGCCATTGTCAAATACCATTTGGAGGAATGTCCTGCCTGCCATGTGTGTACATTTTAAATTTGTAGGGTGTTGAGAGGTATGTTTAAATGAATTTCATTCAATTGTAGAGGCTAGTTTGCAACTTGAGTATAAGTGTGAAATTGACAAACATGAACTTGATATCAAGGATGCTTTCAGAACACTTGTCAATCATGTGGCCATTGTCTAGTTATCTAATACCATAGGGAGGAATTACCTGCTCATCTAATATGCTGAACTTTCTAGATTGTTGAAAGACACTGAATAATTGGTCTATGATGCAAATGTACCAGTATTCACTAACTTAAGTACATGTATACAAACCTGTGTAAAAACTCACATTATTTAGCAAGGATGTGTTCATACATGTAACACTTGTCAATGATGAGCCCATTGTAGGGAAGAAGGGCCCACTCATCTAATATGTTGAACTCTTTAGATTGTTGAAAGACACATTCATTGATTCATTCAAATATGTGAATATAATACTGGTGTGGAAAAACTGACAGTATTTAGAACACCGCAATCATGTGCCCAATACTAATACCAAAGGGAGGAAGGGCCTGAATGCTAATATGCTATACTCTGTATACATATTGTTTGAAAACATGTGTAATTTATTGATTCATTCAAATGTATGAATATTATTTACTGGTGTGTATTAAACTGGAATACTAACTATGTGTAAAACTGACAGTTACAAGGATATGCTCAGTACACTCATCAATCATGCGGCCATTGTTGAATTCCACAGGGAGGAAGGGCCTGCTGTATCTAAATTACTATTGATTATCCTGCCATCAATTCCGATGCTGGCAGCAACAGCTGCTTTTTGCTCGATTCATTTCATTTTTTGGTTCTATTCTACCTCTCTTTCTACATGTACTGCCCAGTGGAGATTTGTATTTGATTAAACCAATGAGTTACTATTAGTACCTCCTTGATTAAACCACTATATTCTTCATTCATTAGAATTTCAAAATATCTAATTTTTTCTACCCTTGGAGATAAACTGTTGAGCATTTCGAAACATTTCACACTATTTGATTGAGTTCAAAATTATTTTGAATTAACACAATATTCTGTGTATTACACCATGTTTGTATTCATGAGCACCATATATTTCAAAGGCATAGAATTTCACAAAAGTGACATACATGTATTAAAGCGACTAAGTAACATTGTCCAAATCCTCAAAATCCAATTGGAATTTTAGCGGTTCCCTCATACCTTGTTGTATTAGTATTAACAATAAAATCATAGGACTGGATCGCGAGAATCGTGTGCAAAGTGAGTGCAATGAGTTACATGTATAGTAAATATCACTTTGCATTTTTGCTCATTACATGGCCATATAACGTCCATTTGACTTTTTCACACATTACCCTGTGGACATATCAGATAACAACAATATATATTGTACCAACCATTTATCACTTTTTGCACATGTCAACAAAGTTACTAGATCCCTTTAAATTATAGAGGATTATGTTACATTTTAATCTTAATAAAGAGTATTATCTTTTATCTCATTTATTATAGACCGTAAATCGTATTTAAATTATAAGGCAGACATCTCGAGCAACCATCCACTATATTTCCCCATTCCTACCAATGTAAACAGATGCCCTGAATAAACCACAGAAGATGAACAATCCCAACACAACAGTATTTCCGGTTTCCAAGAAGCTTTGTCAATTGGACCTATTCTTTGTTTTGATGAATGGTTTAATTTGTTCCAAGAATCTTTGTCATCTGGACCCCTATACATGTATTGTATTCTTTGTTTTGGGTGAATTGTTTCATTTGTATGATGCATCACCGCTCAGCATTGATTACCAACATGGAGCCACCTCCCTACAGTAGTTATGCAGTTATTGACTTTCTTCTTGTGCTATTCCCTTGATAGTCCTTTGTTGATGGCATTGAATGGGTGAGTGTGCACTGGTCTTGGCAGGTCAAAATCAATGAATGGCATTGAGCTCATGGTATGTCCACAAAAAAGGAATGAATATGAATTCAATGGTGTTTATGAATAGTATGGCATTTCCACATTTGTTTCATATATGCATTGATGATTAATTGAATTGTGGTGATTATAGAATTGTGCTCTTCCTGTAATTGAATACACTACTCTCCACTTTCAAACATATTTGTTTTAACTTAAGGCTGAAAATACGGGTAGGGACAAAATGTAATATTCATTCATTGTTATTTTGTAATTTATGCAATACAAATAATACATATCTCAAAAAAACAAAATGTTCAGGAGAGCAAAAAAATATTCTTATTTTAACAAATTATGTGCGTAGGGTATGTTATTTGAACTTAAGACTATGTTTGATAATCAATTCGATATGAAATGGTTTAAATGCACAAAAAATAATTTGGAAGGCGGGAAATTGAGTTACGAGGTTTTAGCACTAAATCCTGAAATGAGATACGAGGTTTTCGAAAAGATGAATTTTGACATTATTTTTTAAGCTATGCAACTCATGTGGTTATTAGTTGATGAATTACACCTTAAACTTGTGTGATGTTGCGTAGAAGTTGTGCTGCCTCATACGCAAGAAGAAAAACCTTAAACTTCACATTCATCAAAAAAAGTAATTTTCACAAAAATTTGAGATACAAGGTTTTAACGGCCCAGCGACGATCGTCGCTGGGCTGTTAAAACCTTGTATCTCAAAAAAACAAAATTTTCAGGAGAGCGAAAAAACATTGTTATTTTAACAAATTATGTGCGTAGGCTATTTTATTTGAACTTAAGACTATGTTTGATAATCAATTCGATATGAAATGGTTTAAATGCACAAAAAATAATTTGGAAGGCGGGAAATTGAGTTACGAGGTTTTAGCACTAAATCCTGAAATGAGATACGAGGTTTTCGAAAAGATGAATTTTGACATTATTTTTTAAGATATGCAACTCATGTGGTTATTAGAAGATGAATTACACCTTAAACTTCACATTTATCCAAAAAAGTAATTTTCACCAAAATTTGAGATACGAGGCTTTAACAGCCCAGCGACGATATTTTAAATGACAAAACAATGAAATGAAAAATAGGGAAATACAAGATGTGTTATTAAAAAAAATCCCCTTGTTTGTAATATATTTTCAATTACCAGACCTAAGATAAATAAAGATGCAGGTAATATTTTGATTTAGTGCCTGACAGTCCTGACACCTAAATCACCCGAGAAGACAAAAGAGTACATTATTTTGAATTACATTTACAGTTAACAAAATGCCTACATGCAATGATGTACTGTACGTTTTGTAGCTAGAAAATTGAAAATGACAACAGCTGAAGAAATAGTTGATCATTAGTACTGCTTTGATGATTCCTTTCAGACGCAAAACCGCACAGCGGCTATTAGCATGTACAACTTACAAGACAGAGGAGTTGGGGTGTACACCAGTCATACATTGTTGTCCTTGGTCGGTTCAGATTAGGATGACAAGGGAATCAGTTGCCACGGTAACTCGTTCAAATGTGGGTCAATATGAAAAGGCAGGACTGGAAGGATCATTTGTCTGATGAACTAAGCGACCTTGTCTAATCAAAAGGTCCCATATGGCCTGTCGGTAAAGTCTCTTCTTTTGTAATCTTCTGTTCAAGGAAGATATTCATATCTTCAAGTCAACTGAGAAAGAGAAGTTTGAAAGCCATGTAGAAACCAATAGCAACTTTCTTTTATAATAATATTTGATAAATATTTCCAAAAATTAGACTTGCATGTAATTATTATCTGACATTTTCAGGCTCTGACCTAAAAGATGGTATGCATTTTTAAAACTCAATTTAACAACAACAAAAAACTTAAAGCCCTTCTCACTCTCACCCTTTGATATTAAATGTACATACGTACAGGTATGGTAAGTGAATGCATACATGGCGAGGGATTTTGATACTGCTCTCATCTCCTTTCCTTGGATGTTGCTATCAATACATGTATTTATATTTTGAGCAAGGGAGGCATCAGTAAAAATGCAAAATATAAACAGTTTTATTTTATAGAATAATGCATGTAATGGCGAGGGATTTTGATACTGCTCTCATCTCCTTTCCTTGGATGTTGCTATCAATACATGTATTTATATTTTGAGCAAGGGAGGCATCAGTAAAAATGCAAAATATAAACAGTTTTATTTTATAGAATAATGCATGTAATGGCGATGGATTTTGATACTGCTCTCATCTTCTTTCATTGGATGTTGCTATCAATATTTATACTTTGAGCAAGGGAGGCATCAGTAAAATAGCAAAATATAAACAGTTTTATTTTATAGAATAATGCATGTAATGGCGAGGGATTTTGATACTGCTCTCATCTCCTTCTTTCATTGGATGTTGCTATCAATATTTATATTTTGAGCAAGGGAGGCATCAGTAAAATAGCAAAATATAAACAATTTTATTTTATAGAATAATGCATGTAATGGCGAGGGATTTTTATACTGCTCTCATCTCCTTTCCTTGGATGTTGCTATCAATATTTATATTTTGAGCAAGGGAGGCATCAGTAAAATAGCGAAAAATAAACAGTTTTATTTATAGAATGCATGTAATGGCGAGGGATTTTGATACTGCTCTCATCTCCTTTCTTTGGATCATGGATATTGCTATCAATATTTATATTTTGACTCGCAAGGGAGACATCAGTAAAATAGCCAAATATAAACAGTATAATAAGAATGCATGTAATGGCAAGGGATTTTTATACTGCTCTCATCTCCTTCTTTCCTTGGATGTTGCTATCAATATTTTGAGCAAGAGAGGCATCAGTAAAATATAAGGAGACTAAGGGCAATTTTGCCCCATAATTATCAAAATAGCCCCCCTGAAATCTAAGTAGCCCCTAAAATTACCAAAAGGGTACTAAATAATTTCTGGATATCCATCAGATTGGAAAAGTAGCCCCTTAAAATTAAAAGTTAATTCCTGCATTGCTTTGAATATTTATGGGAAATTCTCGTATAATGATAACAATTGTATTTGTATGATTTGAAGGCAGTTATTGAATTGATGTTTCTGTTTTGTAACCACACAATTTTGTAAATTAATTTTAGGCTATGGATGAGTAATTCAAATTACAGTGTCATAATAGATGATACATTCACAGTTGTGGTAGTTTCTTTGTGCATACTTTTAGTTAACCCAGTTCATGACTGGCCCAGAAAAAACATGGCTGCAGGGGTCTGTGGAGAAATCAATGCATGCATGCGCAGAAACATTAAAAAATGCCTTGAAAAGGGTTAAAATTTTGTTCAAAGTAATACCATTACCACAGTAACCACACTGATTACTGTAATTATATCCTATTCATTCTCAAAGTCAGTTTCGGAAGGGATGTTGGTGTATATACAATTTTTGTCCTGGCTCAGGCGGGCAAGTAAAATCAAAATTTTCTCATTTCAGTCTCCCGAAACCTGACTCTGATCATCCCCAAGCAAAGAAAGTTTTAAAACAATTTCTGTAATTAATATATGGCCATAATGAAATTTTGTTGGCCCAGAGCTAATTTTTAGTGGACCTGGGTCAGTGCTTATTTTGAGCGTTCTGAATCTAAGTTCCTAGTGTATTTTTGCACTTGTTTGTCTGGTTTTATAAGTGTGGTTGTTATGGATTAATTACCAGGTATTATCCAGTGATTCATGTCATCAGTGTTGTACTCCATTGCAAGGTTAATCGGCACATGATAAATTGATATATGATGGGCTTTATTGATTTTTGTAATACAATAAGCCCTCTGTTGAATTTAGGTGACCTCTCTGCGATACTCCACACAATGATGAGTAATTTCTGTCTTCTTCAAATTATGAACGCAATCATTTTTCTGCTGCTGATGAATACACTCTGGAGGCAAACAATTTAATGATTTGATTAGTCTGCAAATTAGTGTCACATCCTATCAGCCAAATTAATTGTCTGGAAATATTTGATTAGAAATGCAAATAGGGACCAGTGTTCTGCATTCTACTATACTAAAGTAGCCGATTACGTATGTATGTCTGTCTGTCTGTATGTCTGTCTGTATGTCTGTCTGTCCATCTATGCATTTCATAGTGCATTGAGGCACCAACATCAAACTTTGGGTAGTGATTGGTGATGACCCATAGAGGTTTGTGGTCTGGGTCAGGTCGGGGTCAGTTTGACCAGTGGTCAGTTATGAATCGGCCAATATTCCACGTTCATTTGCCATGCAGTCGCGTCGAGCGCTGATCATCGCACATGCTTGCGACGGAAGTACCGTGAAAAGTGTGTTGCTGAAATGACCTTTCATTATGTAGTCTTTGTTCAGCCTGGAATCGATACGTTGTAAATTACTTACGCACATTATCGTATGCCTGTCAAATCGGAAATAACACGTGTGCCGCTGTGTGCGCCTGAATTAAGACTATCGTAATTTGCTTGCGAATTGTTGGCTTCCGACCAAAACAAGATCGTATGTTGTGTACGTACAGCTCATGTGCTGTATATATAGGGAACGTCATTTGCACGTGTAAAGTGATACGGGAATAGTTATAACTAGAAAGAAACACAAAATTCCAAATGACGTAGTAAAATTATGTTATCATTCAAAAAGAGCCATTAAAACGTAAGAGGGCGCTCTCTTAAAACTCATTGATTTAAACCATTTTAAATAAAATGTCATGCATGTGAAGGTTAGTAAAAATAATGATTAGATAGAGAGATAATCAACAAACATTACAAAACTTCTTTTGAAATTTTTCGAAAAGGGGAAGTATTTTTTTGAATTTTTAACGGCTGGTTCAAAATTCTCTAATAAACCTGGGGCCCCAGGTTTATTACAAATTGTTATATTTATGGATATTTCAGCCGTTTCTGAACCGATTTTCATCAAATAAACTTTATTCTGTCATTAAAATATTATGCTCTTTCAAATTTTACACTCAGTTTTGCGTTATCTCCCAAAAAAATTATCATGTGTAGCGCCCAAAAAAATTATCATGTGTAGCGCCCTCTCTACCAAAACTCAACTTTCCCTTTAATTGACCCAATTTTTTACAAGACAGATTAAAAAAAATAAATGAATAAATAAAAATAAATTTATATACAACATACATTTCCTTACTCAAAGATCTGGTGACGGGTAATTTGCTAGTTATGAATAATGATGAAGTTCTTTGCTTTTTGGATCACTTTAATGATATATGTTTATTAAGCTTAAATTCAGAATTCTGTGTCTATTATGATATCTCTGCAATTATGCAATATCAATATGATGAAGTTCTTTGCAATTCGTTTCACTTTATTTTATGTGAACTATGTTTAAGCTTAAATTCAGAATTATGTGTCCATTAGCTGATTAAGATATCTTTTTGACATCATACATGGATTGCGCACAGACTGGTGACTGTGCATTGTAAATTATACAATTACCGTTATGGCTATTTAGGAAATGCCGATATGGATAATATACAAACAATCATGTAAAGTAAAACGTTGTTCGGCAACCCCATGTAGGTTAACAGGTTTAATAGACTGGTTTGTTTTTATTGACTAACAAGCTTTCAGGTTGCCAGGGATTTTCCCGGCATAGCAACAATTACATGCAAGGATGATTCCAAGAATATATATATGTCAGGAATAGATGGATTAATTGAATACAACGTGGTATTTTAAAATGAGCTTCTCACTGCTAAGTACAAAACAAAGAGATAACAACATGTAACAGATTGTCTCCTGATTATCAGGCAAGGAGCATGCATACATTTTAATAATAATAATAATATTAATATATAGGTTTGATTTATATAGCACCTAATATGATACAATATCATCTCTATTAAAGGGCTTTACACTATTATTATCCCGGTCATAGGATACAATGCAAACAAGCACACATTGTGTGCTCCATCTCCACTCCCTGGGCAGCATTCAGCGTGTTCGTGAAGTTCTATTCTGTTCTATAATTGACAAGGTGGGCTGAACTTTGTCTCTCAAGTAGTACCTGTGCTTGTATACATACACTGTGTAAACTTGTTTCAAACCTAATTGACAACTGATTTCCTCCCATTGATGTATTGATTCATTGATCTCCACAACTCACCGCAAGTTGTCCAACATCTGCAAATCTTTTGTGATTGCTGACCAGGGAACACCCAACATTGCAACTGAAATTTTATTCAGGCGTAATCAATACTGGGATTGAACAATAGAGGAGGATGTCCTATTGTTAGTATAGATTGTTTAATTTATTGACCCACTCAGGACTGGTCCCGAAAACTAGCTATATATTGGCTTTAGATGGAGAAAGTAATACCCAGGGCTAAAAGTTATGAGCTTTGGAACACCAACATTTGGATAAGGCCAAATCTTTCCTGACATAAGGGCAACTAGATAATTATCAGACTTGTAATATTGTTGTTGTTGTTGTTTTTTTTTTTTTGGGGGGGGGGGGTGTAGGAGCAACCTGATTCTGATTTGGGCAAACAGAATTTGAAAGCTCGCCTATAAACAGGGCCATCAGAAAAAAAAACAAATATTATTTTGAGGACTGACAAAATCTAATGGTCTTGAATGGGGTTTTGTTTGTTCGCTTGTTATCTGTGCACTGTATTTGTGAGCTCGATTTGGAAGAGATTCGTCACTATTGGTAGGTGAGCAATTGATTGCTTCTTTCCTTTTATTCAGCTTGTTAGTTTGTTTGCTTTGTTATCTGCCGTCTTTTGTCAGTTCACCCTGGATGAGATGTGTCAATATTGATTGTACCAACAGAATGCAGCAGGAACATGTTGCGGCTAGAATACATGTACACCAAGTAGGTACCAACTATGGTGGTCTCCCACGATAAGACTGGAAGCTTGCGGCAAGCAACTTGTCTTATGTGCGCATCCAAAATGTTGCGAAGTGTGTAACGCCAGTCGCGGCCCTTGAAACAGTTTTAATGCTTGGGACAGAGACCTACATGTACATGTAGAGCTCAGTTGTATACTTTTTGTTTATCCATGTGCTCAAATTAAATGAGATGTATTTTGTTTTGTATGCATTATATGGAGGCAGCTTAACGATATTGCCAAGTCAAACAAATAATGTACATTCTAATTGAAACCCTGGTGTGGCAACCACCATAACAATGAGGTGCGTGTGCTTCTATTATAGTACTAGTAGTCTATGCAGATATTATCTATCTTTGAATAATGGATGAGTAAATAGACATTATGAGGGTCATTGTACATGGTACATTGTATTATTATGAATGACCTTGATACATAGATATCTAATTCTCATAGATAATAGCGATATTGTAAATTTTACATGTATTCATGGGCACGTTTAATGGAGCATGGTTTTATCTTTATTGTTGAATCATCACTTTTCTAGTTGGCCTAAATCTGCAAAATGATTGAAAAAATTTGTCATTGATCCAAAAAATAGTAGGCTAATCCGCATGCACATAAATGTTCATAATGATAAAAGCCTTTGATTATTAATTCTGGGTGAATGATTTTAATTTGTTGCATGTGTAATTGTATTGGAGTCACTCGTGTGCATTAATTCAAATAGGTACCGGTAACAGTTTGTGTCCATAAAATGTATGAAGATATCAAGAAAAATTCTCTACCAATACTTGCCCACTTCATGACTCAAAAGAATGGATGTTTTTGCAATTGCATTGAGCATGCATTATTTTAGTTCTGTCATGGGCATAGGTTTATTATTTTGCTGATATTATTTGATGATTTTTGTTAAAACTCAAGATTCTGATTGTCTACTATGAAGTTCTAAACTAACAAGTTTTACTATAAATCATGAATAAATAATAACCTTTTCCTGGTGACCCTGCTTGTCAAGTGAAAATCATCACCATTGAGTTAAAACAAAAAAAGTACCGATATCTAAAACTGAAATAAAGCCATTGGCCAAATAAAGTTGCCCATGAGGGCATCCATAATTTGGCATAATTTATATAATTTTATTTTTGATGGGCCAAAACAAATGTTTGGTAGCCTTGGGCTGCCAGGCCAGTGCTAATTAGGAGAACCCTCTACCTCAATCATATCATATTTCTTAGTACATGTATACAACATCCACCCCCTTCTTTTGTGAGCAACTCCTTTGCAGAACCTAAATTGCCAAACAATTTTGTGTCAATTTGTGCCCTTGTAGTAACCCCACATCAGTCACAGTAGGTGGGGCATACCAACATCAGCTGGACGTCTATTTATCCTCTGCGGTCATTTCCAATTCAATACTTTGAAGTTCAAACCTCGATTGACTCCTGTTGATAATTCAACAAGCTGCCGCATATTGAACAATCACACAAGTAATTCTCTTGCAGGCTGCCGCATATTGAACAATCACAGTAGTAGTTCTCTTGTTAATTCATACCCTTTCCACAATAACAGTAGCCGCATTAACACTGGCCAGAAAATAACGGGAATCTGGAATCTTGTTTCTGCTTCCAGTAATTCTCGAAGAACATATATTTTGTTAAAAAATTAAAATCTGGATGTGGCTAGCTAGCTTTTACATTTCTGGAATGGTCCAAATTCGGTCTGAACTTTGATGTGAAACAACAAATTAAATGAAAGACAAATCATTAAAAACTGCAAAATGATAAACTGGTCTGATGGTTGAACTTGAATAATGCAGGATTGAAAGATTATAGATTGCACTATTAATAATGATCCATGCATGGAAAAAATTACATAAAATTACATTTATTATTTTTTAAATATATTTATTATTATTTTTAAAAATGTATTTATTTATTTATTTGTATTTATTTATTTATTTATTATTATTGTTTTTTTTTGTTTTTTTTGTTTTTGTTTTTTTGTTTTTTTTTTTTTGGGGGGGGGGGCTACTGATCAAGCTCTAGTGCATGTCCTAAATTGAACGATTAAAATGTAGAATTTCTGTCAATGTGAACGAGTTACTTTCAGATGGGGAATTCTCTTATCTGGAGGAATATACTTTGTAAACTTGATTGCCGATTGGTGCCATTGAGGTCAAATGAATGGTTGAAATTGCCTTTGAGATAGGAATGTACAGAATGTACAGAGCTTTTTTAGATAACAAACAGTATGAAAATGGGAATAATAACCAAAAAATGGTGATCTTCAGGAGTAATTACATGGTTTTATTTGCTCTTTGCTCATCATGAAGTGATAAATCTATTTCACTGCCAGCGCTATCTATACAAATTGTAGATTCTATTTCTACAAGGCTTCCTGAAGTGAAGAGTGGTGCTTGAAATGGAAGCTGAAAGCTGAAAGCGTGCTGGATTGTTAAACTGCAAGCGATTGCTTTCAAGCTGTGCAAGGAAAGGGGATTATCACAACTTTGGGGAAATGGTCATTGTTCGAAGGGATGAAGTGGGGGGGGGGGGGGGGGGGGGGCTGCTTTTATCTCCCAAAAGAAGGGGGAACTGATTTCCCCCATTGTACCTGCTGATTTTTCCAGTCGTGCCTCTTCTCTTTTGTCTTATCATAGACTTACTACACAGTGTAGTAAGTGTAGAGTGTAGTAAGTCTATGGTCAATTTAGGACAGAAAGGACCCCTGTATCTGCAGTAAACACTGCCAAAATTACACCCGCTGCAAATTTTGGATGCCTCTTTGATCATTTGTTTGCTCTTGGACTTAAGGTTAAAGGTTTGATTTTGTGTGGAAACTTCAATTGTGGAGGTTAATTATGATACCTGGCCGGCTCTCAACTATCTACAGACTGAAATTTCCAGTATGTACATTATACAGAAAGCCATTATTTTTTTTTGGGGGGGGGGGGGGGTAGGAGAGGGGGTAGGAGAGGGAGGAGGGGGCATGTTTAGAATTATGTACTGCATGTAGTAGATAGTTTTCCACTTTTCCGCCTTTTGAAGAACAAATGATTAGTCACCTTTCCTCTGAGTATACAACTTGAACTTTAAACTAACAGTGATCTCCCTACAAACAATACCATACGCATGTATAACCCTAGAGCTAGGTTAAACCTTTGAGAGTATAGCAAGCAGAATTACTCATCCACACTAATCATTAAAGGTCTTCAACCATAAAATAAACTACCAAATACAACAAATAAATGAGATTAGGTGGATATAGTATGACCTTTCCTTTATAGAGTACAGAAGCCATGACGTCATAAAAACACTTTTTTTGAATTTTCAAATTTGGACTTCATTTTCAGAAAGAGCATAACAAATAATGTCCAAATACCGAAAATCAAAGGAATAGGTTACGTATTTGCTGAGATATGCCCATCCGAATGAATTTTACTTTAATGGGCAATCAGTGTTATAATGCACTGGTTCCTAAATTTAGGAACCAGTGCACTATAACACTAATTGCCCATTGACCAAAAAATCATTCGGATGGGCATATCTCGGTTAATACGTAACCTATTCCTTTGATTTTCGGTATTTGGACATTATTTGTTATGCTCTTTCTGAAAATGAAGTCCAAATTTGAAAATTCAAAAAAAAATGTTTATGACATCATTTATGACATCACACTTCACCACTCTATAAAGAAAATTATCCCATATGCAGTCGTAGTGCAGCAGGCAAAATTACTCATCTGCTCTGTGTATACAGTTTCCAACTGTAAAATCAACCACATAATCTAGGAAATAAATAAATTGAATAAAATTCATTACGACCTATCCTTTTGAGAGATGAATCAAAGGAAATGATACTTTGTAATTTTGCCTTTCGGCTTTCGGAGTGCAAGCCAAGCAGCAAGAATTACTCATCTCTACTTGGTTTCCAAGTTCTGTAAATAACCGTATTACAACTAATTAATTCAAATAAACCGATCCAAGGTAAAACCCCCTTTAGCTTCATGCTTGCATGCCAGCTAGCCTCTCAGATCTAATTTAAACTGGTGATGGAGAGGATCAGAGAAATCTTCTTGTTCTATATCACTTTTTAAAGGGACTTAGTAACATTGGCCAAATTCTCAAAATCCAATTGGAATTCTAGCGGTTCCCTCATAGTACATGTACCTTGTAATCGTATACAATAAAAGCATGAGACATGTTTTGGTTTTTCAAATTTCCCTTTCATTAACAAGATATTTATGATTGAATTATCCACTGGACCGTGAAAACCGTGTACAAAATGAGTGCAATGAGTTAATGAATATCACTTTTCATTTTTGCTCATTCCTCGGCCATATAACGTCCATTTAACTTGAAATTTTCACAAAACACCCAGTGGACATATCAGATAACAACAATATACATTGTATCAACCACTCATCACTTTTTGCACATGTCAACAAAGTTACTAGATCTCTTTAAAGGTAATTTGGATTGGTAAATCAGGCTTGGGGTGCCATCTTGCGAATGGCTTGTGCACGGTGAGTCATTGGCTCAGTGTTATGTAGTGTGCACAAACTAGCCTACCGTGGTTCAAAATGGTGATCCGCGGTGTAGCATCCCCGCTCTTGGCAATCTTTAAAATGCCACTTCCCAGGTACAGGGTTGCTGCCAGGCCAGCTAATTTGCATGCATGATCTCACAAATTGGAAGATTGGATAATGCAGGCCGCGATTGGACGATGACACGTCGTGCCCATTAACACAAATTGGGAACATCGCGTGCAGATAGTGAAAAGTTATTTGATGGCCTCTTCAAGATGGATGCTTACAATCCCATACATGTACATGTAGCTATGCGGGTCCCTGTTGCACAAAATGTGTATGCGATCAAGTGTTCAGATATAGTTTTTACACCAACCATCATTGAGTATTTATAAACATTTACTTGATTTGATGAATAGTAAGTTTCATGCAATTCTGCACTCCCCAGGTCTGCAACCTACGTAGGTCTATGATTATACGGACACTGCTAAAAACAGTGGATGAAATTTGCTATCACTCTGTTCACGCATCAACTGTTTTGGTACCTGTTGCTCTATGGGTAGAAAGCACTTGCCCAGTTACCTGGGAAGAGTAAAAGAGTTTGGCAAGTAGTTTTGGGGAGAAAGCAGTAATTGCCAAGGCAAGCAACATGTACATGTATGCAAACTTAGGACATAAAGGAGATAAAAAGGAGATAAATAAAATAATTATAAAGGTATACATGTAATTGATTACCTGGGTAAGTGACATTTTAATTTGGGCAAGTGTGCTGATTAGACCAGTGCTTGTTAAAAAAACTATGTTGAAGAACCCTTGGAGCAGGTAATGCCTTTGATATCTGTCCAGATATTTCATTTTTATTAAAATCTATTTCAAATACAAGAAAAACATTATATGTATCAAATATGTTTTTAAAATGTTATAAACATAGATCTAGATCTTCTAGTCATAATTTGTGGTTTTGGAAAGTTGGAAATGTGATCATTTATGGCAGAAATGTTCAGAACAATGACTGTATCTTCCTATGTGACTCAGTGGAGGAGGAAGGTTGGCATCGTGCGGGTTTCCTTTCTGATTGTCTTATCTTATCCATCTAGTCGTTTTAGAGGGTACCCCTTCACTATTACATTGTTTTACATCTACATACAGTAGAAGGAAATTAGTAACTCTATTCCAATTGGACAAATTCTTCAAATCTTGGCCATATGACATTGTTTAAAGATTGTCATGCGTAAGTACAGAGAACAGTGGTTTGCCATTAGTAAGTAGGCTAGTTTGATTGCAAGGCGTTTGCAATATGGCACAGCGCATCTGATTTATGAATCCGACCCATCTTAAACGTGAATCTTTCACTCCGCATGCACTCACAAAAGAGTGGTTGGGTGGGGCGGGGGGGGGGGGGGGGGGGGGGGTGATAATTATCTTGATGTGCGGTTGAACAATTTAGATGCTCATCATCATATATCCTACGATAATCATACTTGGAGTTCAAAAAGTCACACAAAGTGAACCAAAGCTCTCCTTACTTCTAGTATGGATAGAATCAAGTGACAATGAATCATAAAGCCATGATAATTGATTAATGATTTTCAGACTAAACTTGTGATAAAAATAGCCTATGGAAAGAACATGACAGTAATCAATTGTTGTATCATGCACATCATCAAGTTGAACAAGCACATTAATCTTCATATACATACATTACATACATGTACAAAGAACTATGAAACATTTTGGTCTGGATTTAATTTTGCCATGAATATTCTGATTTTGCATTCTTTTCATATCTATTTCAACGATATTAACCACATTGTTTGGCCAATGTACTAATTTGCTTTTTTGTTTCTTTTCCAAAGCTGCTGCTAACAAATATTGTTTGGTTTGTCTGAAAATATAGTCTGATGAGAGTGCAGAAGGGCGTTACGTTGATTTTTGGCAAAATTGAGTCATGCATACCATCTTACAGGTTGGAGCCTCCTCTATATGATGCAACATTTTCAGATAATATCTACC
Source organism: Echinarachnius parma (assembly GCA_037951105.1). Taxonomy (NCBI): domain Eukaryota; kingdom Metazoa; phylum Echinodermata; class Echinoidea; order Clypeasteroida; family Echinarachniidae; genus Echinarachnius; species Echinarachnius parma. The sequence continues at coordinate 21,661 of JBAMJV010008933.1, read as the reverse complement.
TACATGTATGTCTAATTTTGGAAATATTAATTTAAAAAAAAAGAGAGCTACAATTGGTTTCTACGTGGCTTTCAAATTTAAACAGGATTATCTCTGAAGTAAAAAAAAAAAAAAACTTTAATAAAGCCCTTCTCTTTCTCAACTGAATGATGATATGTACTTTGCCTGTTGGTGTTCTCCACCTGCTTCTCCCTACCCACACACATTCTGATCCGGTCATGGTAGAATGGTCTCCTTTGTCGACTGTAATCTAGCTAGTTTCCGCAAAAAAATGTTAGACAAAGCTGAACGTCACTATCCGATTTCCGCAAGACTACGGTGAGCGGACTCTCTAAATCACTCTCAGTCAAATTGTGGTCTGAAAGAGAATAATTTGGCCTAATCTGATACAGTTACGGGTTATGTAGATGATTTTAATTAGACAGCCATACATGTATTATTGATGTTTATTTGCATTTTATATAATTGTGGTCACAAAATGGCAAGACTTCAGGGTTCAAATACTGTTCAGTCATGACAGCGATGCCTGTGTCAGCGACGCTTGTTTGTGCAAATTTCTCCAACCACCAAAACATCAGAAAATATTTGTGTTTGCTTCTGAGTGGTGCTTGATAGTGTGGCAAAAATTGTATTCATGCATGGAACCACATTTGCTTTAATACTTGGAGACCTTGACATTCAAACTGAAAAATTCCTTGATCCTTAGTTGGAAAGGAAGTTTTAAAACAAGTAAACATATTTTGTTTGCATAATATATTATGTTTAAAATGGAAAGAATTTGTAAACATTTTAGGCGACCTTTGTTGCTTTATGTTTTTGTCTTTGTGTATTTTGTTTTGTACAGTGTCTTGACTCTTGAATATATAGATCTATAATCAGGCCAAGGTGTTACTAGTGGCCTACTAGTAAAGTTCTTCTTGATCAGGCTATCTAAACAGCGTTTCTTTATACGACGTATCGTTAGTAAGCGTTCATACACACAATACCGTTTCGGTATAGCTATACGATGAATTTTTTGTGTGTGAACACGGGGTAAGAGTACTTTTATTATCATTTCTACAGTAAAACTTGCTTTATTGTCCACTCTTCCTCCTTTCTTTCTTTCTTTCTTCCTCCCTCTTCCTCCCTCTTCCTCTTTTACCCCTTCTTCTTTTACCCCTTCTTTTTTCTTTTTCTTTTGTGGGGGGGGGGGCATGGCTGATTTGGCACCACTCAGACAGCGTGAATTTCCCAATGTCCAGAAAAGTTTTTTTTATACTTTAAGTTTTCATTGCTATTCTTATGTCTTACTCTTGGTTGATATCAAAATATAGTGGTAAATATGGACGAATAACCTTCATGAAACCATTTTATGCAAATCATTTGAAGGAAAGGCCGAGTGTATACTCCGAAAGGTATTCAATCGTAATCCCGCCTTTTCTACTTGTGCTCCCGCCTTTTCTACTCGTGCTCAGGTAGCGTGCAGCAGCTGAGGGTTATGCATTGCTAGAATCAGTCAGATATCTCTCGTCCAGAAAATGGCATTGTTGCTTTCTAAATACACATTTAATTGTTTACCCATTCAGCCTACAAAAGGAATTTCATTGTGCTTCTGAACAATGCGGCATGTTCAATTCTGTATTATGTGTATTTATACTTGGAATACATTATGATGTACATGTTTGTTGTATGCTGTAAATCTGAATATTGTGAATTCATTTTTTAAATAATACTTTGAAAACTGGCTACATAATTGTATTCAGTGAAAGGTAATGTGTATTATCCTGTTCCCTATTAGATTTTGCAATCCCCATACAGTTGATACAGGACCCACCAGGTTCTCATAGGCAATGGGTTAACCTGTTCCATTCTTGATTTTGCAATCCCCATAGAGTTAATACAGGGCCCTCCAGGTTCCCATAGGCAATGGGTTAACCTGTTCCCTACTAGATGTTGTAACCCCCATAGAGTTAATACAGGGCCCACCAGGTTCCCATAGGCAATGGGTTAACCTGTTCCCTACTAGATGTTGCAACCCCCATAGAGTTAATACAGGGCCCACCAGGTTCCCATAGGCAATGGGTTAACCTGTTCCCTACTAGATGTTGCAACCCCCATAGAGTTAATACAGGGCCCACCAGGTTCACATAGGCAATGGGTTAACCTGTTCCCTACTAGATGTTGCAACCCCCATAGAGTTAATACAGGGCCCACCAGGTTCACATAGGCAATGGGTTAACCTGTTCCCTACTAGATGTTGCAACCCCCATAGAGTTAATACAGGGCCCACCAGGTTCACATAGGCAATGGGTTAACCTGTTCCCTACTAGATTTTGCAATCCCATAGAGATAATACAGGACCCACCAGGATCACGTCGTCAACGGGTTATTAGGTTAGAAATGCTCTCAAAAGCATGTTACTGTGAATCATATAGGAAATGACTTCCTGACACTCCAAAATATTGTTGCAAACTGGAAAACATTCTCAAGATAATCTAGAAATATCTAACTCAACCAGATGCCTGGTAAAATGAAACAAATTTACAGATATGAGATATTGATTGATATATTACAACGTATAGATATGCATTATTATTAGTAGTAGGAGACAATGGTATGACTATTCACAGTATTTTGTAATGAAATTATAGAAATTGCATGCTGTGGAAGTTAACGCTCACATAACATTTATTTTCAAATATTTTTCAAATGAGATTTTTCACATCAATTGGCATATTTGATTTTTGGTATATTGAATATGTATTCTCCATCGACCCAGCCTGAGTATTTTTCTGGATTTGGCTTGAATGGGTTAACAGGAGAAGTAGGGTGCTGCAAATTGTGTCAACATATGCTACGTGATGAGATGTTAATTGGACACATGGTGTGTAATGAATGTTATCAAGAAGCTAGTCAGCCAGCACCTGTCCTTATTACAGTACAGTAGAAGCTCGTTACAACGAGGTCCTATTTATATATCACATATTTTATCTGGGGGAAAAAAACCCTCAAAGAATATATAAAGAGCTGGGACCTGCAAAATCATCTTGGTTTTAAGCCAAATAACAGTATTGGGAAAGTTACCAAAAGCATCTATTTTGGCCGAACTGATAAATATTGTTGAAAGAGTATAATGAAGAAGGGCTAGTGTGGACAAATCTGAACCTGAGTATTGTTAAATGCAGAAATATTAGTTAAAACCCGCTGATATTTGGCCTAAATTCACCGCCCGTTTGATGTATAGATACCAATCGTACCATTAGTATTGTGTCATGCTTGTGATGTAATAATTCATTGTAAATATACACGCGCAGATACATGATTGATAGTCAATGCTCGAAATTAGAACAGGCCTCATGGCCAGGGGCAACCAGAAATTCCTGTCAGGGCAAGGGAAAAATCATAATGCCAAAGATTGGTTGTCCGATGGGTCACCAAATGTTGAAACCCTAATGTGGCAAAATCTGTGGATTATTTACTAGTCTAATGAATGTACGACACCACTAAATTTATTCTGAGCATTGTGTATTAGTTTAGAATGAATTCCATAAACACTCGGACCTCAATCTTATGAAGCTGAACTTCTTTTCTATTCATTTGAGATGTGAACTTGTCTTGCTACTAGAGTGGGCCAATGGATTCTTGCAATCAAATTGGGCATTCAGAGGGTTAAACTCAATGCGAAATCAAAATAAAGTTTACCCAGGGTCTTTCCAGTGGTCTTTGACTTTGAGTTTGAGGGAGCTGAGGGTGGTTGGGAAATATAATATGGGGGTGTTGCAGAACGAGTTGAACTCGATTGTAAAGTTGAGATTAAAGGCCAAGTTGAGTTTTGGTAATTTCCAAAGTGCCCCCCCAACATCGATTGTAACGGATTTGGTTGATTTCAATTCCATATGAAAGATCATCGAAAAAAACATGGGAAATAATAATAATTTCCATTCAAATGCTCTAATTGTTGTGAAATTTGCTTTCAAAATATCATATAAAAGTGGTTGACGCCCGGGTATCACTTTTTAGAACCGCTAGTGCGAGGCACTAGCGTTCTATGTTCTCCTAATAAAAGACTGAAACCAAATATTTGTGTGCACGCTAATTGTGCTTAAAACTATACATATGATACGGTACTTACCAGCAATTTACTCTCCAATATGTGATCCAACTACCGGGTGGATTAAGATTATGATTTTTCCTTCCATTCCGCAAAAAATCAGTGATATATGCGCCTCATGGACCAGTCTCTCCGTGTGTTAGCGCGACTGTGAACGAAAGGCGAACGAATGCGAATGGGGCTTGCGAGTTGCGTCAACGGTATTGTTGGAGTCATACTTCTATGGTTGCGATACATAATATACACGTACTACTGTATAGTATTACCGCACACAGTGACTGCACTACAGTCCCGTATTACCGCACACTGCACTATACAGTCCCGTATTAGGACCTACAACGCTAGTGCTTCGCGCCGAGTTAATTTGACACTTCGAGTTGTAACGGCTCTTTTTGAATGATAACAGGGGTTTTACTTTGTCGTTTGTAATTGTGTATACTTTTCGAGCATGGTGAAGTTATAACTATTAGTTTGTATCGTAATCGTGCAGGTTTTGGTTACTAAAGTTAAGTTTGACCAATACTCAACTATCCCTTTAATTGCAAGTCAGAAAATGTGCCCACTTGAACCATTCAGATTTGTGCATAGAGACATTTTCTTGCAATCAATCGCAACTTTGCAATCATTTGCAACTCTTTCTGCAACACCCCCCTGATCTGACGTGTAGATACCAGAAATCAAAATACTTGTTTGTCAAAAAGAGTACAGTTCTGAATAAATGATTCCTGAAATTGATGTACAATGATCTATTTACTGTACTCCAAATCTTTCCATTCTTTGCAAATGTGCCATGAATATTTCTGTTCCCATGTGGCATATTTCCAATCTAGTTTTTATTACCTCTGTAAAAGTCTAAAAGATGAAGGTTGGGGTCATGTGAATTGAGGCAAATCCTAGATTCTATTCAAACTCTTTAATGACAAACACATGGGTTGAGGAATCTGGTATTGATATAGGATCTTAGGGGCTCAGGGGATATGTTTTTAATTTCGGGAGGGATTTTCAAACACATATTGTTAAAAATAAAACTGAATGGGGCCAGTTTACTTCCATATTATTCATTAATATCATATATTACAAAAAAAAGTCAGACAAGTAAGTATGAGATGACCCAAAGCTCACTTCTGGTTGCCATGGGCCAGTTGGTCTAAATGTTGAGCCCTGTATTGGCACCATCAATGCTAGAGGCAGTATGAAGAAGCAATATTATATTATTAACAATTTGGCACCACCACCACCAACACCACCACCGCATAATTGCCACCACCACCACCACCGGCAAATAACTGCCACTACCACCACCACCACCACCACCACCACCACCACCACCACCACCACCACCACCACCACACATACAAGCTTGAAATCCTGCCTGCCAATTCTACCCATGCCCCTCCCATGCCCCTCCCATGCCCCTCCCACCCCCTCCCATGCCCCTCCCACCCCCTCCCATGCCCCTCCCACCCCCTCCCATGCCCCTCCCACCCCCTCCCAAGCCCCTCCCACCCCCTCCCATGCCCCTCCCACCCCTTGCCTGCCTTAATTTTCCTCTGTGACACCATTACTAATTCAAGTCTGTGTGCACCTACAAGTGCTGTGGTAAAATACATACACACTCATGTATACAGTACATTTATCTTTAGCCTGCCTTTTCACTCGGCTACCATGGATTTATTAAAAATCTAAAGATTTGGGAAAGGCTCATATACTACTAGTATTACAAGCACGGTTGTGATTTGTTTGTTACCAGGCCTTTCTGACACCTTCCGGGTTCTCCCCGTGACCCCACGAGGGGTATTGTTTCTGGACAGACCCGACCCTTGTTGAGTCGGAAAAGAATTCAAAGTTATTGAACCGCTCTTCTCAAGTCGCCTGGCAAAAGTTTACTTTGGAACTTAACTCTCGCCCCCTTCATTTTCTGTTTTTGTGTGGCTCCAATCACCACCAACCACTTGACACATGTATGTGCAGTGCGGTGTGTGCATTGTAGTGTGCTGGGGATCTGTGGTGGCTGTCGTGCGTGCCTTGCGGTTTTGTACCAATCCGTTCCATTGAGACCATGCAAACTTTGCACAGCTCATTTTCCGCTCATTTTGAAGTGGCTTAGCTTTGAATCAACTGTGCATGCTGGCCGCTGGTGAAAGAGAGGATAATTGACTGCATTCAGTTACTCGGTAGCTTTGGGACTTGGAACAAGCGTTGCCATTATTTTCTCATTCTGCCTTGATATATAATCCAGTTTGTGTACAGAACTACCTGTGTTGGTGCACTTTGAATTTGTTGTGTAAGTATTTGCCTTCCACTACCAAGTACCAGTGTCTGCAGCACTTGCCAACCCTGGTATGATATATGTGTTGATATTGGTAATGGCACAGCAAGAAGGTGTGAAAATATGTTGTTTTCATGCAATTCATTGAAATAATGTAGCACTCACTTGTGGATCATTGTGTACATACTGTTCTAGTATTGATTGACCCACATTGTACAGTGCATGTTTTGTTTTGAGAAATTGAGACAAGGGTATCTTTGTTATTCAGGCGCCTGTCCGTACTTCAATGCAAACTAGTATTATTCTGACATTCCAACCATTGGCATTGTACTGCTTTTAATTGTCCAAGTACATCAACGAGTGTATTTTGGAGCTTGTCAATTCAATCATGGTCATCTCTACATTTTGTTTACATTGTATCTGCTTTTGTTTACATTGTATAGATCAGCTACAGAACAGTTGAAGAGTGCTCGAGTACTCGTGTGATGAACTGACAAGTTGGGTGGCAGTCGTGAAATTGAGTTTACCGAGCTCCGAGGATTTAAACGGCCCAAATTGGAACATCACATTTCAGAGTTGAGAGGAATGATTATTGGACAAGGCATTTCATAAAGTTGAGGTAAGTCATGTTTTATGTGTGTCACAGTTGTATGTGTATATTGAAGTGTGTGGGTGTGTATTAGTGTTTGTGTGTGTGAATGTGAATGTTGCCTGGTGTTTTTTGTTTTGTTTAACCATCTGATTTTGAATAAAGTATTCAAGTATTTCACTGACTATAGTAATAGTAATATTTGGATTATATCTGGCAATTTAAATTTATTTTCTTGTCCTAACTTGGAAATTATAGTAATTTCTAGACCATTATTATCTTTTATCCAGGCATATTCCACCCCAATTTCCCTAGTGCTCTAGATATTGAATATATTATATTCATATATTTTTTCCCCCTTCCTTCTTATCACCCCCTCCACTGATCTTCTTTTGTTCACTCAAGCTCCCCCTGTACGGCTGTAGCATCACTCCTTTGTTGCCCCCTCTCCCTTATTGCGATTATAACTGTTATGTGGGAATCCTGTTAAATGATTATGTCTTGAGGGGGGTGGTCTATTGTGAAAGGGGGGATGACTTGATTTGGCAGGTGCTGGATGTGGGTTCAGCTATACTATATAGTCTCTCCTCCTCTCCCAGTCTCTTTTCTCTATGGACACACTGAAAATTGATTGAAAAGTGTGTCTTGCTCACTTGAAAGTGCAAGCTACCACTAGAGTCATTTTATTGATCTAGGCAAAGATAGAAATTAAATTGAAATTAACTCCAGGTGTTCCTTGGGAAGGGTGGGCCCGAGGGGGGGGGGGGGGGGGCATTGATTTACATTCAGAATAATTTTTGATAGCTGACCCAAAGTCAGAACCTCCCCTAGCTGCTCCCTCCCCTGAATAATGATTATTATGATTTTAATTGGAAATTGTTCTATGATACATTTTTATAACATTTGTGGTGATTACAATTTAGCTAGGTGGCCAGTATGGTCAGTGACCCAGTGCTAGAACCTAGCCTGATGTAGCCAATCATGAATCATTACACAAATGTACATGCTTTTTGAGTGAATTTCTCATTTGAAATTTTACAGATCTGAATCACAAGAAAGATGTGCAGAGTGAATCTTTTATCACCATTTTCCCAGAACCATGTATCCATCTATTTCCTTGTACACTCGAAAACACAAAGGTGTCTTTTAAATGGAATTCATCTGGGAGTGACTAATTGTTGCCTGGGTGTGAGAATGAATGCCAGGGATGTGTGAGTAAATAGTTCCTTGGCTTCTCTTGTTTTTCTTTCCTGCCATCTTCTTGCTCCGTTCAAACAAACCCTGTCGCCGAGCTCTGACCTTAATTGCCGCTCAAGCGGGCAACCATGGCAAGAGAATCTTGGCTCTTAAATTGACCTTGTCAATAACATTATCAAGGAATTGTAAACACAAGGTGATGACTAAACAAGGATGACTACCACTCGTCTGATGAGTCTGCCATCAATGGACACAATTATAATTATACTCAAGGTTTCAAATTAATGCGAGGGAACAAGAGATGAGAAGGTTAATTTTCTGGGTTATAAGGGTTATTGAATAAAACTGTACCTTTTTGCTGATATGAAACAACATAGTTTTTACAAAGTTTTAAAATGGGAAAGACAACATCGCAAGTCTACTAATTTTTGGAAATGCAGTGTAGTAGATTTTGTTTACATTTCATAATAGAAAACTTGACAAACAAGTGTAGTAAACTCTACTAACCCTGTCCCTAATTGATTAAACTCCAATCCACCAAGAAAAAAGTGAAGGCTATGCCCCCTGTAATAATAATAATAATAATAATAATAATAATTTACATTTATATAGCGCATTATATGAAATAACATCTCTATGCGCTTAACATTACAACAAATTACAGTTACAACAGTATTATAAACATATAATCTTTCATACCATTTAACTATTCTGTTTATAATAAATTGTAATTTCCCGTTCAAAACTTTTAGATTTTGGTATAATTATGTGTTGTCCACAGACCCCAGTCGGAGTATTTAGGGGACATATCCTGAACAAATCTTTAATGGTATATTATGTGAAGGTAAATGACCTCATTGGTTGCATCCTATGTGGATTGATAGGATGAAGATACACAAGATGTATCCTGCAGTTGAGCGATAACAATGGAGTCACTGTTATCTGTCGCCCAATCACAGTTTAAAGAATAATGACACAGAAAGGCCCCATTTCATCACAGCTTAAATCAGCGCAAAAGGCACTGTTGTTTCATCTCCGTTTTCAATCAGTACAAAAGGCAGTATTTTATCACGGTTTAAAATCAACACAAAGGGCACTGTATCATCACACTTTGGAACGATACAACTAAGGGCATTATGCGTCCACCGCAGTTTAAAACAACATAAATGGGCACGATTTCCTGTCAGCAGAATGGAAAGGACGAGTTCTTTGAAATAAATTATATCCCTTTTGACAAAACAAAATCTTCCTATTCAGTATTTTAGACTGAGGATATGCCTGAATGCATGGCTTGACATCAAGACGGGGGTATTTGTCTTGGCCGATAACTAGACGCTTCCGTGGGTTGCATGCTGGGGTGCGAAGGAGTATCAAAGTGAAAGTTGAAAAAGAGGAGCTTTATAATTAGATTTTTGTTAACCCTGCCACCTATTCACCCTCCCTTTATCAAGTATCAACGTGGTAAATTTCAACCTTAGTTTGTGTTTCGTCGTTTTATGATATCATTTTGTTTTGGACCTGAACTTGCTGAAGCTGCTTTGCTTCGCTTGCTGGGTTGCAACTTCCAGAGTTGTATGAAAGTGGACTGAAATTCAAAGCTGAAAGGGAGAAAGTATATATGTTTTAACCCGAATGCCCCTAGAGTTGGCCAGTAGCCTCATATTAAATTGGTTGTTTTTACTATTAATTATCAGATTTCCTCATTGGTCACCCATGTACATACCAGAAGCAATGGAAAATTGTCTTGGTTCCCAATCTGAAGCTTCTGAAGGTACTTTGCTGGGTTGCAGCTAGGTTAAAGAGAGAAGAAAGTAAAAGCTGAGAAGAAATTAGACAAACCGGTTCTTACTTTACCTGCATAATCCAAGATTTTGTATTTTTTATGCCTCCGCCAACGAAGTGGCCGGAGGCATTATGTTTTCGGGTTGTCCGTCCGTCCGTCCGTCCGTCCGTACGTCCCGTTTTCGTTCTCGCGATATCTCAAGAACCAGTTGACGGATCAATTTCAAACTTGGTATGAGTGTACATATTGGGGTGACAATGATCTGATTAGATTTTAGGGGTCATGAGGTCAAAGGTCAAGGTCACAGGACTCAATATATATGCAAAAATGCCTCGTTCTCGCGATATCTCAAGAACTGGTTGACAGATCAAATTCAAACTTGGTATTAGTGTAGAAATTGGGGTGGCAATGATCTGATTAGATTTTAGGGGTCATGAGGTCAAAGGTCAAGGTCACAGGACTCGATATATATGCAAAAATGCCTCGTTCTCGCGATATCTCAAGAACTGGTTGACGGATCAAATTCAAACTTGGTATTAGTGTAGATATTGGGGTGGCAATTATCTGATTAGATTTTGGGGTTCATGAGGTTAAAGGTCAAGGTCACAGGACTCAATATATATGCAAAAATGCCTCGTTCTCGCGATATCTCAAGAACTGGTTGATGGATCAAATTCAAACTTGGTATTAGTGTAGATATTGGGGTGGCAATGATCTGATTAGATTTTGGGGTTCATGAGGACAAAGGTCAAGGTCACAGGAATCAATGTATGTGCAAAAATGCCTCGTTCTTGCGATATCTCAAGAACCGGTTGACGGATCAATTACATACTAGGTATGAGTGTACATATCGAGGTGCCACTGATCTGATTAGATTTGGGGGGTCATGAGGTCAAAGGTCAAGGTCACATGACTCAATATGTATGCGAAAATGGCTTGTAATTGCAAAATTTCAAGAACTGAATGTCAGATTTCAATCAAACTCGGTACCTGTATCATAAAGAGTCAACGTAGCCATAAAATGTTGGGGTCATGAGGTTGAGGTCAAGGTCACGGGACTCATTATACATGCAAAAAAGCTTGTAATACCAAAATCTCAAGAACTAAATGTCAGATTTCAATGGATGACTCAATGGATTTCAATGGATAGTCAGTGGATGACTATCTTGGTCCACAACCCGAAGCTTCCTTGGGTAGTAAGCTGGGTTGCAGAGGTGTGTGGAAGTCAAAAGGTATATACTGTTAGTATACGAAAGTGAAAGTTGAAGAGGGAACTTAAATTCGGTCCAGTAACCTCAGTGTGAGATCATCTTCCTCTCAAGTTCATTCTAGATGGATTTATATTTCATAATTGGTAAAAGAGCTGGTTGATCACCATCAATCAGTATCTCCTGCTACAGCAGAACATCATGCTGAGTTCTCGGAATATCACACGTTGGGGAAGAAACTCTCATTTTACTTGGTCACATCCTCCAACAATGAAATAGTCTGTAAAGTGTAAGTAACTGAACTTTGGGAGAGATCTAGAGTACATACTTATGTCATCTCGTATAACGCTTGTAAGTAGGGATTTTCAGTACAATTCAAATTTATGTGTAATTGTCTTTACAACATTTATCCACACATTAGATAATTTAATTAGATCAATCATTTTGAAAGTAAAATCATTTGAAACATGTTGTACTTGTACTGAGTCAGGTGCAACAAAATGACCACTGAAAGTTATATCGACCCAACGGCTATGAAATTTAGTAACATTTTTTTAAATTTTGCTTTTTATTGAAAGCTTTACAGATCTTTGAAATTTTCTAAATGAATAAAAAACATTCTTGAGAATATTTTTCTTTGCCTTCAGCGCCAAAAACGTGTCGAATTCCCAACAAATTTTCAAGCCAGGAACCCCTGATCAGACACCCTAGAGCCAGTCCATTTCCTGGCATAAACACAGGCTACTTGACTCCCTTCAAACGACCTCCGACCTTTATGACCCCTCCGAGCTCTCAACTATCAGCTTTCCAAATCCTCGGCTTCATCCCTCAGGCAGTGTGCCAGTGCTGTTCAACAATATGGTTTACCAGGCATTTATGAAACCCTGCTGGTGCACAAACAGGGGGATATTTTCAATTTCATAATTACTCCACATATTCAGTCAAGTCCTAAAGTTGCAACGATAACATTGGTTTATTTTGGGTAGGAAGAGAAGGGAGAAGAAAGAAACTTTATTCCATTGAGGTCACTCACTGGTGGGCGATAGTTTGCAAGTCACAACTTGAAGGAGAGTGAAGAAGTGAACATAAACAAGTGGAGAGTTTCAAACTAGTGGTGAGTACTGAGTAGCCATGTGTTTGCAACTGAAATGTGCACTGCTAGTGCTAGTGATGTATATACATTTGGAATGTTCTAGGAGCAGAGAGGTGGGAAGTTTTTTAAAGAAATGTTTATGAAATAGTGAGGCATTGAAATGGAAAAGGAGATATAGTTGTTTCAGTCTTTTAAAATTAGTGGCAGAGTTTCGTTCGGCAAGTCAGCCTAGATTCTAGTTTTTCAAACTTCCATATTAGGCTTTTTGGCATCCATGAATCATGGTACTGGATGAGACAACATGAGAGCGGATGTGCATGGCATGAACCGTGACATCATGTCCCGGTCCACATGACCATGTTCATGATAATTTTCCTCTATATCAATCTAGCTGGCATATCTTGTTTGATTGCACATGCACAATTCATGTTCTTGTCAATTTATTTATGAAAAATGCTGGCACCTCAAGGTGTAGGATAACTAATTGATGGAAACCTGTTCAACCGGTTCAAGACTAGTCCCGAAAATATTTGGGCTTGGGTCTACCTCTATATTATAGAGAATACGTTCTTAGCAAAATCAATCCATCCTGAACGGGTTAATTTTAGACATACCATGTACATGGAGACATTTGAGTCATACCATTTGCACCTGAAGGCATTTTTATATATGTATGTGTTCAAGCTCCTTTCTACAGTTCTACAATCATCAGTGCTTGCGGAAAGAATGGATGAATTATACATGCACTCCATTAGGGAGCTTACCAGTGACTAAGCCTTGGCAGCAGCCCATAAGAGGCTTTGCCAGGAACAAGCCCTGTTTCAAAGCAACCTTCAGCTTTGATCCTTGGCTCTTGAAAAGGTAATCACGCAACGATAGTGTTTTTTCTCTCCTAAAATAATGCTCTTTCGATTCAAGGGCTGAAAGCTGAAAGTTGGCCTAGCCCACTTACTAAGGTTATTCTAAGGAATCCTTTGGTCCTTGGCTCTAAAAACGTTTAAAAGGTAATTGCGCAAAGAAAATGTTCTGTCCTAAAATAATGCTCTTTCAATTCAAGGGGCGAGGGCTGAAAGGGGGGGGGGGGGGGGGGGCGGAGGTTCCAATAAAAATTTTAAAAATCCAAAATGGCCCTGGACCCACCCACCCACTTCCAAATCTTATTTGGATGTTTGGAATTTGTTCAACTTTGCAAGGCCCCTAAGTATGCACCTCAAGCTTTTAAAGATATGAATAATTGTTTACAAAAGGAGGCTAAACAGCCACACTTCCCAAGATTATAGTGGTCCCTTATAAATATAAATGGCTGCAAACAAGTGTAGTATAATTGGCTTTTGTAGTAATTACTCATCATTCAGGCGGTGAAAATGTACAAAAGCACTGCTCTTCTTTCTTCAGTTTTACTAATGCCTCTAATTGATGATTTATCTCAGATTGTGGTTGCTTAAATTCTGATGAGGTGTGTTAGTGCTTTGATTGCTATCTAAAAGTATGTATTGTCGAATTATCTCAAATTGTGGGCCCTTGTTCTGGAGAATGGAGATGTTTGTTTATAAATGATGTCTGCCTGGCTTGCATTGGTAGTAATTTGTTGACTTCCTGGATTTCCTGATAACAAAGTAATGGTTAGAGATGCAGGCAAAATAAGTTGAATAACAATAACAAATCAAGGTTTTTAGATTCCTGGGAAGTGTTGGAGTGTGTCTGATCTGACCCACTTCCTTTTGTACAAAACCTCACGTTATGTCATGTATTGGAAGACAAATATGTGTGCATTTTGGAACAGTTTCTATCATAATGGTAAATATATTACTCATTGCGGATATAGTATCGGAAATAATATCGCTAGTGATATTCGTTTGTCTCGCAATGTATGGTCAACATTGAATCTGAAAGATCGCGACGTTTCGTATGCTACTGCAATACTTTGTCAAGTGATATTAAAGTAACGTAAAACACTCCTATTTATACTCTCATGCGGCTCCAAACCGCGTTTTCTCGCATGAGCGAGTTGTTCCTAATTGGTCCATAACGGGCAAATTCTATTGGCCGGTGTACACGGGTGCTAAACCAATCAGCGTAGCGCTGGCTCGGCTTGCTTGCTAGGCGGGAACAATAGTGAGCTCGACCAATCAACGGACCGCTGGCTCGCTACTGGCTGGAATCAACCGTTGCGGGCCGGCTGGTCGGGGGGTGTCATGGCGGCGTATTGTACGCATCCAAAATTCGGGTATATCCATCCCGTTGTCTCTATAGAAATTACTGGGATTGAGACGGATCTGTATAGCTTCTTTTACCCTACGTGTGTACCAATGCCGTTCTTGGGAAAGGCAACGAACCCCGTCCCAATCTGGCTGATGCTGGTTGTCCCAAGCATGTTCGGCTACGGCTGAGTTGTCAGTTCGGCGTAGCCTGACGTCCCTCTTATGCTCGGTGATTCTTTCTGATATCGGTCGGGCAGTCTCTCCGATATAGGATCTATCACATCCTTTGCAGGGGATGTTGTACACAATGCCGTCTCGTCTGTGTTGAGGAATTGGGTCCTTGGGTCGTGTTAGTTGCTGGCGTAGGGTAGTATCTGATCTGAAGACCGTTCGGATGCCATGGCTCTCTAGGCGGCGCCTGATTTGCTGGGAGACCCCATCAATGTACGGCAAGACTGTGAAAGTCTTGTATTCCTTCTGATCCTTGGGTTCTGTCGTTCTTTTCTTGGTGTTGTGTACAAAACGGCGTGGGTAACCGTTAAGACTCAGGGCATTGCGGACACGGGTCCGCTCTATGCATGGCTGTTGTGGACTAGTCACAATGCGTGAAGCTCTGTCAAATAGACATTTCACTAGACCTCTCTTCACCGATACGGGATGGTGAGAGTCAAACGCTATGTACTGGTCTGTGTGGGTAGGCTTCCTGTAGACTGAGGTGGAGAGCCTATGGTTGTCGTGTCTGTGAACTAAAGTGTCCAAGAATGCTATCTTCCCTTCGCACTCCATCTCCGATGTGAACTGGATGGATGGTTGGCGGCTATTCATGTTTCTATCATGATGTTTTAATTTGTAATGTTCCTGTTTGCATAGAAGCAGCCTAATGATTTGATAAAATAAGAACTCCATTCAGTCTCCTTTAATTATATTTTAACTGTGCATGAATAACATTGCTCTATATTTGATTGGATAAGTATGACTTGGTATGGTTTTCAGTATTTATTCAGTATTTAGATGAAAAAACAATCTAATTCATCTAAAACATTTTCATTTGATTGAAGGAAACTTTAGATAATGAGCACATTGTTGACTGGGAAGGGGGTTTAGAAAAGTTATATTTGTACAGTATATTTAATCATATAATGAAACATAATCCTTTCCATCTATTATTCAGTAATCTCAATAAGCCATTTCTATAAAATGGACTATTATTTTCTTTCAGAGATTGTGAGCAATGTTTGTTTATGGGAGCCCCAGTTTAATGGGATTAACATTTTAGCAAAGGAGGACAAATCATTTAAGGATAATTATGATGACCTCTCAGCCATTGTAGCTTTTAATATAAATAGGTGAAAGTTGAATGAGTACTTCACAAATCAATCGCAACTGGGTTACCAGATTTTGAGTAGATGATTAGATGATTGGATCGTGTGGTTTTCTTCAGTGTAACTGGAGAACCTTTTTTGGTTTGTACAAAATAATTAATTTTTTTATAATCCAGTCAATTTGATACAAGATGGCCTCAAGTATTTCTCATTTTGTATGCAAATTGTTCAAACTCCTGGACAAACAAAGTCATGCATGTAACTCATTATTCCTTGTTTTCAATTATTCCGGTTGAAGATTGTGGTAATTAAACTGCTGGCGCCAATCAGCAGGCAATTTCTTTTGTTCAATGGTGGACGATCGTTGCATTCACCCCCCTGAATTTTGCAAATTAAAGCAAATCTACACCAGTGATTAAAATGTGCAATTCCCCCATAGATACCATCTAGATTAGAATATTTAGATTAGATTTAGATTTGACATTTCTTTTCTAAGACTACATGACAATCTCACCAGATACATCTACAGACAGTGTGTATAAAGTGAATGCAATATTTGTTTGATGTGGGAGGGGTTTGAAATATACATGTATATTGCAGCATGTTGAATTCAGCCAGGTAAAATAAATAGTTATCAAAACCCGAGCAGAGTATAAATCCTTACGTCTAAACCCATTCTGGTATAATGAACACTGTCATGATTTAATTCTCTCCTTGGATAAGGATAATCCTCGGTAAATTATCCAAGGCACTTTCAGGGCCCAGCAGGTTGGCACTCAGTCAGAAAACCACCCCCTTTTGAGCGGGAAATCCTTTGCAGGATTAGACTAAAATCACTAGGGGGAAAAAAAGGCTGCACGGGTGAACACTTTATGACTTGTGAACAGTTATTCTAGAAGACAGTTATCCAAATCTCTTGCTATTGTTCGAGCAATTTGAGGAGCTATTTCACAGTCGCCTTATTTTAGAAATGGAGCAAAACTTAAAAGTAAAACGGTGACTCACTTGTGGATTCTGGAGTCATTTATTTTCAACTGTCTGTCAAGTGGATAGCTCAGTCGGTAATGGCTAAGTTGCAGTTTTTGTAAGACCCAGGCCAAATTGCTTTTGAAGGTAATACTTGCCACCCAGTATATATGCTTCTTTTCATCTTGTTCAAACATTCTCTCAACTCAAAGTGCAGCCATAGTGGCCATACATACTCCTTTTCGATCTCTTCTCAAACATTCGTTCAGTACATACCATATAGATGGTAACTTGCAGTTTGGTCTTCACCCATTTGGTCTACTCCCATTATGTGTACTTGCAGAATCAGAATTCAGAGGATTAGGATTAGGATTAGGATGAGGTTGGGGGATGAAGTTTGGACTTGGGAGTTAAACTCATGTTTGGATTTGGGGGTAAACTCAAGTTTGGATTTGGGGGTAAACTCATGTTTGGATTTGGAGTTGAATTTTGAAGTTTCGAGCTCATGTCCTTTATATTAAAACCAAATGGGTGTAGACTAAAAAGCGAGCATAAACCAAATACCAAATAGAGCGGGGTTAAAATACAAGTAACAGTGTAGAGGAGTGTTTGCATGGGCCTGCCTCAGTGCCTTGCTAGTGCCTCGGCTCAGTCAGTGCGGAGCTTTTCAGATTGAAGAACCCCTAGGAACGTGAGTCGTGAATCGGTAGTGTGTACCTGCGAACGCAAACTGTGAATCGTGTTAATAAAAAAGAGAGAAATGAGGGAAAGGCTACACATATTGAATGTATACATCATAGTGCATATATGTGTCAGGCATGCAGTGCATGTGCGCTAGCTCCGTTATTTACCATCTTGCGAAAAGTGAGAGAGGAGAACTTGAGAATTAACGCTATATCGTACTACTAGTACATGCATGTTGTGCTTGTGTGAGCATGTACAGTACCTGTGCTTCCCCCATGGCATTGGTTTTAGTGACTTTATGAAGAAATCATACAAATAATAGGAACATTATTTGTGATATTGCAGCGTCTTTACCTGTAAATTTATGAAAATTGCAAACTGGTGCGAGAAACGGGGAAAGGCTACATGTTATATGTCTCTGTATACGAGGTGTGATCAGCGCTGCATGGTGTTTAATTTAAATAACATTTATCTGACTGGGAAAGGAGAGAAATTGTAACAACAACGTAGAGAAAAAAGAAGGCATCATCGTACTTTAATTTGTGATACATGTGTTTTAATAGCACATGCACAGTATAGTATGTGCAAGGAGCTTCTCCTCAGTGACCTGTGCTCCCATTAGTTGCAACTGTCTGAGCTGTGCCCATGTTTCAACTGTTGTACTCACCCCTGGTTCCTTTGAGTGCTGACTGCTGACTGCTAACAGACGGACAGACACAACAGGTACGACAGCCAGACTTTACATTTAATCCGTTGCTTACACAGAAACATGTGTGTATCATGTTTCAGGGCTCTGTACTATTTAACTTTTCTTTTATAATGGCTCTGTCAGGTTATTTTCTGGGCCAAAAATTGCATTTAAAGGGGTAGTACAGTTTTGGTAAGGCTGAACTTTAGTAACCAAAACCTGCACAATAACATTACAAACTAATAGTTATAACTCCACCATGTCCGAATGGTATACAAAATTACAAACGACTATTTAGTAAAAAGCCTGTTATCATTCAAAGCGCTCTCTAAAAAAGCATTGGTTTCAACCATTTTTCATACAAAATTATTCATGTGATGTTTTGTTGAAATAATAATTAAATAGAGAGTTCATCAACAACTATTTTAAAACCTCTTTTTAAAATTTTTGAAAAGGTGTACAAGCATTATTTAAATTTTTTACAAAATCATTGAATATTTCTGGGCACCAGATTTATAACGATGGGATATATTTATTGATATTTGAGCCGTTTCTGAATCAAATAAAGTTTATTCTGCCATTAAAATTGTATGCTCTTTCAGATTTTACACTCAGTTTAAAAAAAAACAAATTATTTTGTGCAGCGCCCTCTATACCAAAACTGAACTACCCCTTTAATGTGTAATCTGTATACTATTATAATATAATATCACTCCCTGTATTGAGTACATTAAAGGGATCTACATATATTAACTTTAATTGTTGAATTTCAAATCAGAACACTTCAATCATAAAATGTACCAGGTGAGTTCTTATAGGCCTTTGTACAGTATACACATCTATACAAAATTATAGAATGGTAATAATTTGGGGGATCAATGGGTATTAACTCCTAGAGTGCCAAGCTCGCATTTTTGTGAGTTACAATTAACACAAATGCCATAGAGCATTAAAATCCCTGGCACGTTAAGAGTTAAGTTGCAAACCTATATATTTTAGCTTTAAAGATTAGTTCCATTGAAGAAGAGAAAGTAGATCTGCTGAAGAAAAATTATCATATTGAAAATGTGTATTTTTTTCATTTTGAATCCTTTTTGAGTTTTGACCCTACAATCCTCTAGGCTGTTTCTAACAACCAAGTACAGAGCTGCCCCTGATTTTGCAGGAGGCTAACTGAAACTGCATCAAATTTCATCCTATCACCCAAACTCCCTGATTATTGAAAGATTATTGTCATTTATAGGTTGTATGCATTTTATAGATATCTCCCTGATTTCTGATGAAATTTCCCTAAATCTTCCCGATTGCTCAATATCAATGTTGGTAGCTCTGCAAGTACATACAGTTGTACAAAATGCAGTGTTCGTTTTGTAATTCTCAGCAAGCTAAGTTTAGAGATGGCATGACCTTTTTGTTAATGTCAAGTTGATATCTCTTTTGTGGGTAATAAATGTCATTAAACAAGAGGCGAAATTGCTTACATTGGCTTTAATGGTTATTTTTTGTCAGTTTATGTATGTACATCTGTCTGTACAACTCAAAGAGATAGGAATTAAAAGCAATAACTTGAATGAAATTGTAGTGATTACAGTGTAATCTTTGAAGTCATGAAGGGCATAAAGAAATATAGGGCATAAAGAAATACAAAGTATTGTATACATTATATCTGCCTTTCACTTCATTAGCATGCTTTATACAGGAACATGGTGTACTGTGTATAACTCCACATGTATGGGGATTGCAAACATCTAGTAGGAAACAAGTTTGTGAGAGAAAACTAAGATTGAGTAGAATATTCTGGTTGTTATTTCTGTTTCATTGTCGAATGGTACCAATAAAAAAACGATAACATGAAATGAATTGTATTTCTTTAGGTACATATTATCAGTACAAACTTACAAAGAGAGCTTGGGGGGGGGGGGGGGGGGAGAGCATAATCCAGGTTTTCTTTATGTATTGCTGTCAAGTAGTGATGACTGATGTTGCACTACATACATTCTGACATAATCCCCTTGTCAATGACTCAACTTTATGAAAGGATATGAACAATGCAATAAAACCATAAATACTAGTTCACAAAAAAAAAATATCAGTCTGAAAACTCTGGGAAAGCTGCAAAATTCCTTGACCCCAGATTTACCAGTAATCACTTTTCACAACAAAGTTTTCAATTTCCAAATGGGCATTTAGTTTAGGCGAATGACAAAACAAATCCTTTCTTTGGAGATTGATTTTGTTCAAGTTGTAATAGTACAGGGGTCCTTACTGAATTAACAATGATGGCTTTGATGCCATATTGCTTTGAAATCTGGCTCAGCAAACTCTGAGTTGACAATGCCCTCGGGGGAACGTGCTGTATAGAGAAGAGGATGGCAGATTATGAATATAGTGTACGCTCATTGAAACTGTTGAAACGAGATGTATTTGAACACTATTGTAAGGTAATAGAAACTGTTTCTACAGAGTTGTGTATAATTATAGCTCACTTGTTCATCTTTGTGTGCGTATAGATTGAAACGACCTATAATTACTGTAGGAAATATTGTGATGGAGTACATATTATAAAATTCTTTACTCTGTGATAGATCTGCCATTTTCCCACAATTTATTAGCATGAAATATTGTTTAAACATTATTGAAGCAAAGGCTCAAATGGTTATTTTAATACAGTTCTGCCTGATCTTTGCAAAAAGTACACATAGCTGAACTTGGTTTTTGGTTGTAGGCTGTTGGCTGTTCAATGGCATTCCAGAGCCATGATGTCATTAGACGTTACAAGGGTTTTTGTGTAACAAGTACACACACACTGAATAGAACTGCTTGCCCTTATCAGCGCCAAGTAAACATCGGTAGGTCTTCCCCATTTGAACACAGAAAAGGTTCACCATTTGACCAGTGACCATTGTCATCGTACCAGCCTGCTGGGTCAATAGAAAAGGCTGCCCTTTGAAAGTTACGAAGTGCAAACATTTAGGGGGGGGGGGGCTTTTAGATGATTTTGCCCAAATTGGTTAAAAAAAAAAAAAAAAGTCCCCAAAGTCATAAAAGAGCATGAAAATTCACAAATATTAAATAAAATTCCCCTAAATTTCAATGCAAGACAAATTTCTGCGATTCTAATGCCAGCTAACTGCAAAACTAAAATATTAATTTGGCATGAGGGCTACATTTTACTGAGGGGGAGGGGGGAGGTGGAGTGCCCCTGCCTCTTGACCAGTTAGAATTGTAAAATGTTGTTGCAACATCACCTCGCTGGTTGAAACAGCCATGATATGAGGTCAAAAATGCTTCATGTATAACGTCTATTTTTTTGGGGGGGGGGGGGGGCATTGCAACGGACCTCGCCCCCCTATCCACATCACCACCACACCGCCTTGTGGTTTCATACTTCTCTGACTAGAAGTGGTTAATGATTAGAAGAGTAAACCCTTAACATTTTCGTGGTTAGTGAGGGAGGACTATCAAAGCAACTACTTGTATAAAATGAAATGAAGTCGGTAAATAATATTTGCCCAGCCTAATTTAGCCCAGCCCCAAGATAACAGTGTTTTATTATTATTTTATGAAACAG
>JBAMJV010008932.1:0-26745 GCA_037951105.1 Echinarachnius parma | reverse complement strand
AACAATAAATACAGCAATGAAGTGCAACGGGGGATGACCCAATTCAGCAGAATTGAAAAAACAAAACCGCTGTTCTTCCTTGGGGTCCCACAATTAGATATAGTATATACAATTAAACGTCTATATACAATGATTGCAACATAGAGAAATTATAATTTCATAAATTATTCCATATTATGTACACTAAATTAAAATTGGTGACAAATATTATATAAACACTTCCAATTGAGAACAAATAATTCCAACGCCATTTGAACAATTCCATAAGAGTTAAGGAAAGAGAGAGAAAAGAGTAAAACAGGGAACTGCAAATATTTACAATTTTATGGAATATATTCATCTAAAAATGTTTGAAATGATCTCAAGCTCGTAGCATTACGAATTGCAATTGGTAATTGGTTATACACTGAAATTCCTCTGTAGAAGAACGTTCTTTTACAACAGTTTGACCTAGGCTTAGGCAAATTCATAACTTGACTCGAACGTAATTCATAATTGGTACTTCTCAATGAAATATTATCGAGCATATAATTAGGAGTTAAATTTTGTAACACTTTATACATCATTATGTACAAGTGTTTCTTATAACGTTTGTCGAGAAAATCCCATACCAGAGTATCATGAACATGTTGTGTAGATATATGAGAATACGGATTAATTCTCATTATGATTCGACCCGCTCTATTTTGTAATTTTTGCAATAACAAAAGAGAAGATTTTGAAGCAGATTGCCAAACCAAGTCTCCATCATCAACGACTTTTTAAAAAACCTATTCAGATTTTTTTTTCATGTAGTCTTTAAGCATTTTAAATTTTTTTTCTAAAAAGGCTAAAATATCCCCCAGTGATTGCCGGTGAGAATCATTTGAATACTATACTATACATATATATACTATATATTTCAGCCTTTTCTGAACCGATTTTGATCAAATAAAGTTTATTCTGTCATTAAAATTGTATGTTCTTTCAAATTTGACAGTCAGTTTTTCATTATCTCACAAAAAAATATCGGGGGGCTCTTCGGGAAATACCAGTAGGCCTACTGATGCGCCGCGAGCGTCGAAAGACGGAACGTGCGCTATATAAGTAGCCACCATTATTATTATTATTATTATTATTACTCAACAGTACCTTTAATTGAGGTCTATAGGTTTTGTCCGTCAGTTTGTGTGTGCGTGTGTGCATGTGTGTGTGTGTGTGTGTGTGAGTGTAATATGAATGTCACAGAGTGTGTGTGCGGTGTGTGTGTGTGTGTGTGTGTGTACATACGTGTATGTGTGTGTTATACATGTGTGTCTAATGCATTTTCCATTTTCCTCATCATTAGACAATGGCCCGTTGCCCCGTTCTTTCGATCCATATCAATTATTATTTTAATTATTGTATTTGTTTCAATTTGTATAAATATAGGATTGATCCTTTCAGGTACCGGTTTCTAATCAGGTTTTTGTATAATCGGGAATTCCCCCGACCCGGCATAAGCCACGCCCTACGACCACGCCCCTATGTCTACTGTCTACGGTAATAAAATTAGGAGCAGAACGCAGCTGGGAATCTGTAGCCGCGATTATCATCACATCAACCCACGGCCTGACCCCCGACCCCGGCCCAGCGGCGCGCCACTCGTACTCGACTCCGCTCCGTTGGCCTAGCGCGCGATTCTCGCGCAAAGTCCGATTGAAGTTGAAATTTTACTGGTAGAATTTGTCTCTTTGCCATCAGTTTCCAGCTTTTTTTTGCACGTCAATCACTCAAGCCAGGAATGTAGTCTACGATTAACATAAAAGACAGTTGCACATTGAGCTACAACTACAAGACTGTCTACAAGAACTGTATACAATTAAAAGGTATCTGATTCTGATGCTTGTATTTTGTATTATTATTGACTTGTAACTAAGTTGCAAGTTGTATTTGGTTCGGCTCGATATCGGAAAATCTATCTTTTTCATGGCCTCTTTTATATTTAATTGCAGTCTTTTACTGTCGGCCATGTTGATCATGTCGATCTAGGCTCTCTTGAGACTTGGACTTGCATGACTGTATACTGATTACTGTGTATACTATTGGCCAATAAATGTGTCGTTTCGAGGGCTTTTTTACATTTTACTATAGTACTGTAGGCAAAAAGTAAAAAGGGGATAGGGTTAGGGTTAGAAACTGGAAACGACAGATTTATCGGTCTAGTAATCTAGGAAGAGTTGTGCATTATACTTGTAACTTGAAATATTTATTGATACATGTATGTGTGGGCATTTATTATAGGCAGCGCTCCACACTCGCACTGGCTCGCAAAAATGTATAAAAGTCATATTTGGGTGGCCCGATCGGGCAAGCAGATTTTCAACCCAATGTGGCTTAATACTATACTATAGACTATAGTTAATTTACTTTTAGTTTTAGGAACAATAATCAATATTTGCCTTGTTTAAAAAAAAAACCAAGTGCAGTTTCTAATTGTGTGGCACAATTGCACAATTTTCACAAACATAAACAGAAATTGTATGCGGATGGGGGTTTAAAAAAAATAATCCGTAGAAAGAAGCTGATGTGCACGTGGATGAACCATTCCATGGCATTATTCATCACTGCTCAATGATGATTCAATTGAGGACATATGTAATTTTTTGTTGCCCTTTTAATGCTTTAGCACAACTATTTTTGTCACACTCTAATTTCATCCAGGACACAAGCACTTGATTGAGACATTATGACATCTCAACCAACGAAAAAGCTTATAAATGGCGTGCAACATTGCGTTGACGAGGCCATCGAGGGACTGGTTGCCATGACGCAGGGGATTGTAAAGCTCGCTGGTCACCGGGTCATCATTCGGGAGGACTTGGAGGATTTGAAGAAGAGTGGCAAAGTGACGTTGCTCTCTGGCGGCGGGTCGGGTCATGAGCCGGCCCATGCAGGTATTGACCGGGCCGGGAGGTTGGGGGGGGGGGGGGCGGGGGTGAGCTGTGGTGATTCTCTTTAAAACTTATTTTATTTCATAATTAATTAATGTTTGATCAGGCTGTGGAAGGTATGCCCTACTCAAGTGGAATCGCCTGGTCTGTAGTTTCATGTTTCTTTGTACATTTGAAAATGTCATGCAAAATTGTGACCGGCTCTGGCAAAACCAGCAACTTGGACACAAAATGTAAAATTGAGCTTTTGATATGATGTTGTTCTGTGAATTTTTCTCTTTATTTTGAGACCATTTTTATGCCGATCGGACAAACATTGACAAAGTTATGATTTTTGTATTATTTTTCTTATTCTGCTAAAACAATCTATAGAGATAATTGAGGTTAAAGTTCAATACTCAGTTTAAAGTAAATGTCATTCTTGATTTTATCCTAAGATATAGCCATTTTCCCGATAATATTCCGGAATTTTTCAATATATCTCATTAGAAACTAGAAAAGTTTGATACTAAAACTCCATTTTGTCCCTAAGGTCAATTTTTAACCTTTTCAGGCCATTTACGCAAAATCGTAAATGCGGCGAAGTTTCTGGTTTTGCCAGAGTCGGTCTCAATTAACCTGCATGCATTAATTATCAAAAAAGATTTTATATATATTTAAAGCTTAAATGGATAGTTGAGTTATGGTAGAGAGGGCGCTAGGCTACTTATTTTTTGGGTGAGGTAATGAAAAACTGAGTGTAAAATTTGAAAGAGCATAATATTTAAATAATAAAATCATCTTTGTTTGATCAAAATCGGTTAAGAGACAGCTGAAATATCCATAAATATAACAATTTGTAATAAAGCTGGGGCCCCAGGTTTATTAGAGAATTTTGAACCAGCCGTTAAAAATTCAAAAAAATGCTTCCTCTTTTAAAAAAGTTACAAAATAGGTATTTAAATAGTTGTTGGTTATTTCTCTATCTAATCACTATTTCAACAAAACATCACATGCACAATATTTTATTCAAAATGATTGAAACCGATGAGTGTTTAGAGAGCGCCCTCTTACGTTTTAACGGCTCTTTTTGAATGATAACATGATCTTTACTACGTCATTTGTAATTTTGTGTTCCTTTCTAGTTATAACTATTATTTTGTAATGTAATGATGCAGGTTTTGGTTACTAAAATTCAGTTTCACCCAAACTGTACTCTCCTTATATACCAGAACTCAACTATCCCTTTAAACTTAAACGAAGGTCAAGTCAGCTCATAATGCTGACGAAGTCTGTAGATGACAGCCAAGAATTTTGGAGGTAAATGATCAAAAGTTTTAAAATGGATATCAATTATCTTTGTAGGGCAAGGTATACCTACCTACTGGTGCACTTGCAGTCTGGTTTCATGATTTTATAATATAAATGTTCCATTTTAACAAATACTGTCAAAATTACAAAATTTAATTATTGAAACCTGTCTGAAATATTTTGAACTTCTTGTATTGATTTCACTTGTTTCCCCAGGCTATATAGGGCGAGGCATGCTGACTGGTGCTGTGCCAGGTTTAGTGTTTACATCGCCTCCAGCCAGCTCCATCCTGGCAGCCATTCAGGCCGTCGGCAGGGGCAATCCAGGTAATTGTAGTTTGCTTGCCCGACATGGCAACCAAATTCAGAGACTTTGATATATTTTTTGTGTTTGAGGCAACCTATTTCTCATTTGGGCCACCATCATTTGAAATTTAAGTCTTTTTGGGCCGATGGTGACTGGACTATGAAGAAGAAAGAAAAGTTGATTTCTGGCTCATTACAATTTGTCGGTGAAGAGTGTGAATGAACCTCACCAACAATGCAACAATTCTTTGATTTGCAGCTGCAGGTTTATAAATGTAGATATTGGTTTTTGGTTGATTTATTCAATTTTAATCTTGGACTTAATTATTACCAATTACTCAATGATAGATGTATGGTTTGTGCTTCTTCTTTTTGAACTACTTTATGTGAAATATGAAGAAAAAAGAAAGAACTATAGTAGAATCTTATATGATCTTTATTCTTTATGCAATACAAAGCTGGGACTTTGCTGATCGTTAAGAACTATACTGGAGACTGCCTCAATTTCGGCATCGCTATGGAAAGGGCTCGGGCAGAGGGCATCACAGTGGACATGGTAGTAGTCAGGGATGACTGTGCACTGACTGGTCAAGGCCTGAATGACCGGAGGGGCTTGGCTGGCACCGTCTTCATCCATAAGGTGGGTAGGAAACTTATGTAGGCAATAATGTAGATAGATATGATAAAGATCAATAGAGAAATAGACAGACAGATAGATAGATAGATAGATAGATAGATAGATAGATAGATAGATAGATAGATAGATAGATAGATAGATAGATAGATAGATAGATAGATAGATAGATGGATGGCACTGTCTTCATTCATAAGGTGTGCTTGAAAAATCCAGTACTATTATGTTCACTATGTGATAGGCAGATCGATAGACAGTCAGCCATGCAGACAGACAGACAGACAGACAGACAAACAGAAAGATAGATATATAGATAGACATATATATATATAGATAGACAGACAGGCAGGTATACAGATATACAGAAGGATGGACAGAATTAGACAGACATACAAACAGATGAGATATAGATATATGTTTTTATCTTTCTTTTCATATTTGTATGTCCAGCTTGCTGGTGCGATGGCTGAGAACGGTCAAACTCTGGCTGAGATCAAACAAGCTGTTGAGGCTGCTGGTGCTGGACTTGGTAAAGCATTTCATTTATGTATTGTTATTGCCTTCTTTTCCATTTGCCAGTGGATGACATATTTCTTTTTATCATATGTTTGAAGACCAATCAAATTTATCTTATCTTATCTTATCTTATCTTAATGCTAAAGTGTTTTCCCCCCCTAACTGTTGTGTCATTTATAAAATATATGGTAGGTTTT
Organism: Echinarachnius parma; assembly: GCA_037951105.1. Classification (NCBI taxonomy): domain Eukaryota; kingdom Metazoa; phylum Echinodermata; class Echinoidea; order Clypeasteroida; family Echinarachniidae; genus Echinarachnius; species Echinarachnius parma. Next base: position 20,890 of record JBAMJV010008932.1, on the reverse strand, counting down.
GAAAAATCATTTCTAAAAGTAATTTATTCTGGTTGTAGGACAAATGAAGCTGTCTCTCTTGCAACAACTTGTAATGATATTTAACACTATTCTAAATGTGTACCTATATTTCAAACAACATTGTTTGAATTGAACGTAAATTATGATAAATTTCAAGTAGATTATATGTCTGTTCTTTCTGAATGGAATTATACAGCAATTGTGCTTATAAAAAGCTAAAAAGCAGCTTTGTAAAGGTTACAGAAAACCTGTCTGTATAAATAAATTTGTATAAGTTGTATAAATATGGACAAAGTCTGTTCAAACCTACAAATTAATAAATGCAAAAACATAAGCTGAAAGTTCCATTAACTGTTCTTTATCTTTAAACCGCCTTTTGACACGCTGCTTTGTTTGTGATAAATTAGATCATGGAAAACAATCACAATTTATTTTTCTGCGGCTACTTTTCAAGTATGTCGGCATACAAACTTGTGTTACATTGAAATCTATGCAAATTAATGGGGTCTAGCTCTTTTGGGCATGTGAGGGGCTTAATTTGCCTAAGCCCTGTCTGTTTTTTTCTCTGGTTGCTTTGTGGCATACAGCTGTTTAAAATGAAATGTGACAGCAATTTCTCTAAATCAAAACTACCTTTTAACAAATTCTGCTTTATGGTGTATGTTATGATGTATATTATGATGTTCAGGTACCGTTGGAGTCAGCTTGTACCCATGCAGTGTGCCTGGCGCTGGCCCATCTTTCAGTCTTGGACCACGGGAAATAGGGCTAGGTCTTGGTATCCATGGAGAGGCAGGCATCAAAACATTAGAAGTAATTATCATTTTGTTTTCAAAATTGTATTTTATTTTGTTTTGTTCCTTTCCGATACAGTCGGAACCATCTGTATATAAAAACAACAGCTATAATCATATCATTTAAAAATCTCCAACATTATATATATATGCATAAACATTGTGTCCATGGTGAGGCAGGCATCAAAACATTAGAAGTAATTATCATTTTGTTTTCAAAATTGTATTGTATTTAATTTGTTCCTTTCCAATATAGTCTAAGAACAATGCATCTGTGTATAAAAACTACAGCTATTATCATTCCATTTAAAAATCTCCAACATTGTGCAACTAAAACATTTTGTCCTTTTTATTATAAACTACATATGGAGGTGTTGTGGCACGATCGGAGAAGCGCTTGACTTTCGATCTCGGGACCTAGTTCGAACCCAATCGATGCCCCAGCATTTTATGTCCTTCAGCAAGGCATTTAATCCACAATGCTCTCTACCCAGGAGTATAAATGGTACTTGTTCGGGTGTTAAATTAGCCTGTAGCACTCTACATCAAGGGCAGCTTGGAATAGTATGCTCCCCTGGGAGTTGAGATGGTGCACAAGATAATTGTGCAGGTTTGAACTGTATCTAATGACCAAGGGTAATAATGCGCCTCTGAATAGGGCACCTAGATACATGGGGCTCTATAAATGTTATATCTTATTATTATTATTATTATATCTATATATCGTCACATTGTGGATGGTGCCCAGACACATAAGGCTGGGATCTTCAGAGAATGTTTGCTTTACTATTCATTTAACCAATTACGTACCAGTTTTTACCATTCTCCATAGTGTTAATAAATAGCCCAGCAGGTTCATGTAGGCAAGGGGTTAATTGCTTTCAAATGGTTAAACTTCATAGCAAAGTTTACCATGGTCTTTTCAGAGGACTAGCCCATATTGTTTTCACTGGTAACAGTATCAATGTAGGAGATTTAAAGAGATAAGTCCCACAACTTTTTAATAAGAGGTATAGGATTGACTTTTTGTCTGATTGGCTGATTTGCTTTTGTATGATTGTCTGATTTGCTTTTGTCTGATTGAAGTAATATGCAATATTAAAGGGTGTAATTATACAAATAATAATTGTATTTTCATTTGAATGGTTGTAGTCGGCCATATCTATATACACTCTTAAAATTATATTGTTGAGACATAATGATAAATCATATTTTGTTCTTGTCATTCGTTTGTCAATTAGTTACATGGGGCTGACAACACAGTATCAACTATACTTGATAATGATAAATCATATTTTTTCTTTTCATTTGTTTTTTGTCAAGTTACATGAGGGTGACAACACAGTATCAACTATATATATTTGATCACATAATGATAAATTATATTTTTTCTTTTCATTTGTTTGTTAAGTTACATGGGGCTGACAACACAGTATCAACTATACTTGATAATGATAAATCATATTTTTTCTTTTCATTCGTTTGTCTAGTTACATGGGGCTGACAACACAGTATCGACCATGCTTGATCACATGATGTCTTCGAAAAATGGCTGTAGACTTGACTGTCAAAGCGGTGATTCAGTCGCAGTAATGATCAACAACCTCGGCGGTACTACTAGTATTGAGCTCTGTATAGTAGCTCGGGCAACTCTAGTATATCTAGGTATGGAAATAATGAAAAAAAGTTTTATGATGAACTGCTGTTAAAGGATTTATGGTTAAAAGTTGTTTTTCTAGAGAAATGTAATTGTAATATCGGGGTCAAAAAAGAAGAGAATAATTTGCTGCTGTGTGAACTTTAACTTTAACTTTGATTTAAGGTAAAATATAAAAGAATTAGTCATAGAATTAAACAATAAACCAGATGTGTTTTGTTTATTAATAATAATAGTAATAATAATAATAAACAATTCTTAGAACGCATAACACTATACTGTCTCTATGCGTGTAAAAAGACCAACAATTATACATGTAACTAACTATAATGTTGCAAGAATAAGTGAGTTTTCAACTGTGTTTTAAATGAATCTAGATTATTAATTTCTCGCAAATATTGTGGGAGTGAGTTCCATAAGTCTGGTGCTGTTTTCTGAAAAGCCCTGTCTCCAAACATTTTTGTGTTCACCCGAGATTGTACCAGTAAGTTCTTAGACTGAGATCGAAGATTCCTTTGAGGTTCATACAACTGAATAAGATCTTGTAAGTAACCTGGTGCAGAGTTATATGCAAGCACTTAAAAACTAGTACTAACAATTTAAATTCTATTCTTAACTTAACTGGCAACCAGTGAAGAGATTGCAAAATATTGGATATATGTTCAAATTTTCCCTTCCTAGCAACAAGTCGTGCAGCAGCATTCTGTACACGTTGCAATTTATTCTGGAGTAAATTCTGAATCCCATACAAGAGTGCATTATTATTATCCAAATAACTAGTAACAAAAGCATGTACCAGTTGCTCTGTGGTCCTCTCATCTAAATATTTCCTAATTCTCCCGATTCTATATAAACCAAAAGAAGCAGATTTACAAATGTTATTCACATGACTTGTCATATCAAGATTACTTTCAACAGTCACACCAAGATCACGAGCCTTTGAAATGGGCTTAATATCAATATCAGCTATTCACAGTAGACAATTCTAATGACCTTTTTCGACTTGACTTTCTGTCTTCTCAACATTAAGCTTTAAACTATTCAACATTGACCATTCTTTCACCTCTTTTAGATATTCTTCAAATCTGGGCATTATCACACCCCTATCTTTTTCTAACATAGTCACATATATTTGAGAATCATCAGCATAAATCATTTTTCTAAACCCATGCCTTTCTATTACATCTTCCAAGGGGGCAGTGTACATTATAAAACAGAGTGGCCCCATAACCGAGCCCTGAGGAACACCTTCAGATGGGTTGTAAGGTAAAGACTTGACCCCATCCACTAAAACACATTGTGATCGATTAGAGAAATATGACTGAAACAAAGTAAGTATACAGAACCAGACAAGCCATATCTACTTGAGAGACGTGATAGCATGATATCATGGTTAATGGTATCAAATGCTGATGAATAATTCAGCATAACCAAAACAGATTCTTGTCCCTTATCAAGTCCAAGTAGCAGATCATTGAAGATGCGTAACATAGCTGTCTCCACACTATGATTCACCCGATATGCAGGTTGGGATCGACCATAGAGACTCTTGGAAGAGAGATAAGCATGAACCTGTGCAGCACATGCTTGCTCAATAAGCTTTGCTACAAACTTCAAATTCGCTACAGGTCTATAATTCTTCAAGTTTTCAGAATCCAGACTAGGTTTCTTAATAAGAGGTTTGATAATTGAATGCTTTAACGAATCTGGAAAATGACCCATGTTTAATGACATGTTTATAATCTGAGTCAATATTGGGGCTAGTTCATGAACACACTTCTTTAGAAGCCAAGTGGGAATAGGATCCAGTTCACACCAAGGCCTTTATCGGCTAGAGCAGCTCTTGAGTTATTTCTAATTAAATTATTGAAATAATTCAAAATGTTACCTGTCAGTCCTTGATACAGTCATAACATCTAGTTGCTTTTCAAACTAATTTAAAACTAATATATTCCTGATTTCTCGCATTCTTTCAGCATTTTTTTTTCCTTCTATTTTCTCACATTCCTCGATGTTCATTGAAAACAATTCTCCCTTCCATTTAATTATGTTATTTTAAAATTTAACATGTTGTTTATTTTTCAGCAGTTTTTTTTCTATTTTCTCACATTCCTCTATGTTCATTGAAAACAATTCTTCCTTCCGTTTAATTATGTTATTTTAAAATATAATATGTTGTTTATTTTTTTTCAGAAAAGATGGGAGTTCTGGTGGAGAGGATTTACTGCGGTACCTTCGTGACATCCTTGGAGATGCAGGGTGTATCGCTCACTCTCTTAAAACTTGACAAAGATGGGAAAATGGTTGCCTGCTTAGGTAAGGAGGTCTTGCATTTATAAATAATAATAATAATATACAGTACTTGATTTATTTAGCGCCTAATATGATTGATAATCATCTCTAAGTGTTTTACAATGACATTATTACCCCGGTCATAGGATACAATGCAAACCAGCACACATTGTGTGCACCATCTCCACTCCCTGGGGAGCATTCCTTCCAAGCGGCTCATGGGCATTGAGAAGATACTTCACATAAAGGCTTTCACCTCCTACCGGGTCCCCATTTTATATACACCTGGGTAGAGAGCAGCAATTGTGGATAAATTGACTTGCTGAAGGACAAACGCGGTGGGCAGGGTTCGAACTCGGGATCTCACGATCGGAAAGCACTCGCTCTACCAATCTTGCCACACCACATCCACATATCCATTTATCCCTTCAAAAGTTTTTTTTACTCGATCTACTTTTTCCCAGAAAGATAACAATCTTTATTATAAAAAAATAGCAGCATATTTTGGAGTTGATCTTCATTAATTGCTATCATTTTAAATTTCATTATTCTAAAAAAAAATCTGTTATATAAGTAATTTTGCACACATCTCGTGTAAAAGTTATGAAAGTAGCAATTCCTGTATTCTTTACCATTTTTGTCTCCATTACAGACCAAGAAACATCGGCAGGGGGCTGGCCCATGGCCACCTATCGCCGTGGTAACATAACTGTTCGTAGAGAGCTGGAGGTTGTCCAGCAATCCTCATCTGCAGGATCAGATCAGACTGTGGCCGATGGGGAGAAGGGCAGTGTAAATGCAGGTAAGATTAGGGACGTAGGTTTGCATCTATCACCATGGTAACATAACCGTTGGTAGAGAGCTGGAGGTTGTCCAGCAATCCTCATCTGCAGGATCAGATCAGACTGTGGCCGATGGGGAGAAGGGCAGTGTAAATGCAGGTAAGATTAGGGACGTAGGTTTGCATCTATCACCATGGTTACACAACCGTTGGTAGAGAGCTGGAGGTTGTCCAGCAATCCTCTACAGGATCAGATCAGACTGTGGCTGATGGGGAGAAGTGCAGTGTAAATGCAGGAATAGGAATGAGCACAACTCAGAGACAGATTTGTATCAATTGGGTCCTGTTGGGGCTTTAGTCCTAAACCTATAAACTAGCACATTGAAATACCAGTATACTAGTATCATACTGATCCATGGAATGAATTTTTTTCTTGACAAGCAACATGATGATGACAGTGACCTAATACACAATTATGAACAACTGTGCTATCACTAGTACTAAAAAGCAACAGAATTCTGAATTTTGATGTGGTTTTGGGGGTGAAATTTCAGCTATTTTTTCCTCTCAAATGGAAATATTGCGTCCTCGTCATCATTTTATTTGAACTGTCTAAATTACAATTTAACTTCATTGATATTCTTTTTACTGTTTTGTTAATATACAAATCATTGCAGAGGAATTTGGGAGGCTGAAGAGGATTGTGATGGCAGTGTGTGACAAGCTGGTGGACAGTGTGCATCTCCTGAATGACCTGGATACAAGCAGCGGAGATGGAGATTGCGGATCAACAATGGGGAGGGGTGCTGAAGGTAAAGAAGTGCTTGATAATAATATAGGGTGGCCCCCAAAAAACGGAACGGGGCACTTCCCAAAATAAAGTAACAAAATGAGAGAATTCAGAGCAATTGCAAAGAGGTGTTCTGGTCTAGTGGTCACAGCTCCGCTTTTCGCACTAATCGGCCCGGGTTCAAATCTTGGGACCGTCTATCGGAAGGTGACGATAAAGGGCGGTCCCAGACGTAACTAATCATAATTGATTGAAAGCATCTGCAAAAACCAAATAACCAACCAACCAAACACTGCCAGTGTAAGCTAGCCCATCAGATGTCCCTGGTCGCTGAACAGGCCATGGGTGGCAGCTAAGGAGCATATTTTAATGATAATTATACAATACAGTCGGTCGAACCTGTATATAGGGACCACCTAAAGGAACACGAAAATGATTACCTATATTTTGTTTATCTTCTGCTCTTTTGTTCTTTGGCAGTAATAAGAGCTTGGTTGGAGACGAGAGAGCAACCACTGACAGCCAGTGGGCTGGCCCATCAGATGTCCCTGATCGCTGAAGAAGATATGGGCGGAACTTCAGGAGCGGTAATGATAATATTGATACAACATTGATATTGCATATGAAAAATAATTGTTTGTTCTCTACAGCAGTAATGAAAAGAAAAAAAAGACATAGCGATTTTGGAACGGCGTAATAGCTTTTTTTTTACCAAACCTATTGAAGATGAACATAATATGTATATTTTGATATTTATAATTATACTAATTTCAATAAGTTGTGGTTAAAAAAAAGGGAAAGGCCTTGACATGCCAATGGCCTTTGCATTTCCCTCACATCCACTGCACTTCACTTATTTTTTCTATATTTCTTGTAATGATGTGTGTAGATTTTAAATTGTCATGTTTTTATCCTCTTGAATATTGTTTTTTTGTTTTTTTTCCAATGTATTTTTTAAAGAGATGTGAAATAAACTAAACTGAACTAAGAGTTTGCCAATACAAGGTATATCCATTTGCACATCGTAACAGGGTGTAAAGCTAGTGCTTCGCGATTAAACAGTCATAACAAATATGATGGCAATTACAAATAAATGTTTACATTAAAGTTTTGGGAAAGTTACAGAAAACACTTGTATTGGCCACAATAATTGATCAATATTGTTGATTAAGTATTTTAAAAGAACTTGTGTGGTAAAATCCAAACCTAAGCATCGTTACAGGCAGAAATATCGGAAAAAATCTGATGGCTGCATACTAGAAACCATGTGCGGAGCACGTGGACTTTTGCACGTAGCGTATGCGCGATTCCGCGTTGGCGATCAATTTACTGTAAATCAGTTTTATAATTTTGCAAATATATTCCTGGCCAAATGTTTATAATCCCATATTAGTAAAATTATATTCTTTCACATGGTTGGTAATAAGAGTGTACATTTAATTGTTTGTGTGTGGGGCGTTTCCCATTACTGGCATTTGCCTTTAAATAAACAAATTATGGCAATTACAAATAAACAAATAAATTAAATAAAATCAGGAAAAAACAAGGAAAACTTCTTTTAACATTTCTGCTTGAAATAAAATAACGAAATTTGAAAAGGAAAATTTTCCATTTAAAGTATTAAGTCATGTTTTATTGATTTGTGCTTCCTCCAGTTCTACGGCCTGTTCCTGCTGGCAGCCCAGAGGGCGCTATCACCATCTTCAGGGGCCGAGCCTGGCTTTGCTGAGTGGGTAGATGCTCTCAAGCAAGGGATGGATATCATCATCACACATGGCAGGGCCAATGTAGGGGACAGGACAATGGTAAGAAAATATGTACGATGGTCTCCGCGTCATGGGGTGACATTTAAAGGGGAACACCTGTTAAACTGGTAGGATTTAATGAAGCATTTTTGATGTTTCAGAAATTTTTTTTTTCACTACCTACATGTAATTACCGAATTAAACAGTCACAACTGTAGTGCTATACTTAATTCTTGTTTGTTGCTTAGTAAGACTTTGTTTAGTCACTGACATAGCAACGGTCAATCAAGGTTAAGATAAAGTTTGGGAATGCTCATTACATTGCAGAAAATTAAATTTAGATATGAGACACTAGCTAATCTCAAGACTGGCATTTTCTTTAAACTTGAATTGTTTCCTTTTAGCTTGACCCAATGGATGCAGCCTATAGGATTCTTGTCGAAGGAGTCGATAGTAACCGGAGCCCAATGGAGACTTTTGGCAAAGCTGTGAAAGTAAGTATAGATGTATGCTTAATTGTGTATTAGAAAGTGGGAGTGTTGTAAAGTGTAAAGGTTTAGGTCTTTGTCGTTTAATACAAAAGTAATTTGGTTGATGCCCTACCCGGAATGTGTCTCTTTTTGCCAAGTGCGTTAATGGATACTTTACAAGAGGGCGTTTGTAAAGCAGTTGTAATACAGGTAGCTGAGCTAATTTAGGAAAATGTGTGTGTGATCAGATACCCGAGATAATGATGGAATATTAGGCACTATCATTTGGTAGATGCCCTTTATTGGCCTCCATGATATTCTGGGGTCAAAGGTCACATAAGTAGGTCAAAGGTCAAATGAGGTCCAATGTGAAATTTTACCTGCTAGAGTCTACAAGGGTTGATAACTTTCCAACCCTGCATCTGTTTGTAACCAAACTTGATTGATAGGTGCCCTATATTGGCCTCCATGATATTCTGGGGTCAAAGGTCACATAAGTAGGTCAAAGGTCAAATGAGGTCCAATGTTGCATGAATGCGCGCAAGTAGGCGAGACACTTTACGGCTATTGCCTTGTTATGCCTCCGCCAACGAAGTGGCCGGAGGCATTATGCAATGCTCGAAATTAACTTTTTTTGCTGGTGGCCCAGTCGGGCCACACAACACTACATTGTAATGCTGCGCTATACGGGAACAATGTGGGACAGTACAAAAAAAGTTTGTCAAAATTTCACACAAAATTCTTATCTTAAATTCAACAAAATCAATCATGACTGGCCCTAAAAATGATACAAGTATTATATGAACTTACCAAAATGGTCCAAATTATTCTTCAAATGTCGAAAAAAATAGAAAATCTGCAGTTTTGGAAAATAAAAAAACTGAGAGAATCCCAGTCGTGATCCCTCTCGAAAGTGTTGCTGCTATCTGGATGACTGTCATGTATTTCCCGCAAGCTTCCCACACCACACGTGTTACCGTATCCGAATTCTGACACGGCATATCCGAATTCTGATACGACGTATCCGAAATCGGATACGGCGGGCATGCTTGCAGATCGCGAGTTCGCTTGTTTTGGACAATAATAAGCGGCCTCCGCATGTTGCGGGCGGGCTTTCTTTGTTTACGATGTGACATCGAGCAGGAAGAGAAAGAAATGGAACTTATCTGACGATTTTTGTAAGTATGACTTATCATTTTGAAAATGAAATTTTGTACAATAAATCATAAAATCAGCTTCAATCTAGGTATGCAATTTTTAACTTTAGATATGCTGTTCTTTTCTCTCTGTTTGTAGTTCAAATTGTGTCCCGTAGATTTTTACCACTGTGAGCAGTAAATGGTCCTATCAGGACCATTTACAATACATTGTAGATGTGAGTCGGGCCAGTAAAATGAGTATTTTTCCAATTTTGGTGGCCCGAAACCAAAATCTACTGGCCCGAAAAAAAATAAGGAAAAACAAAGTAAAATTAATACAATAACCATATTCATAGTTTCAGGGTACTGGGCAAAGCCTTCATTTGTTATTCCAATGCTCTAAATTATCTTTTTTTTTTCTGGTGGCCCGAAAATAAAAATTTACAAACAAAGAAAAACCACACATAGGTACATTACAGTAGCATTGACATTGTGTGGAGATCAACCTCTTCCGCCTGCTGCACTATCCAAATAATAAACAATTTTTGTCGGCCGATTTCTCCCTAAATTTACCAGCAAATGCAAAATAATAATTACCGACTTTGTTGTTTTGAAGATTGCAAAATGTAGAACAAATATGATTATTTCCCGTCTGTTTTCATTACCGATGCATCCTAACACACAACGTTCAACTGATGAACGGTACAGTGTATGAATAGGCAGTATGGTAATCTCCCGTGTATTACCATATATTGCGCGTAAATGGTCCACCTGAGTAGTGAGTGGACCATAGACTTTGTAGATGTGAGAAAAACATGAGTCATGACTACTCGGTCATTAATTAGTAAATTATGGAAGTCATGTGTTAAAATTACCACCATCATTAAAGAAATCCATCAGTGAATAAACAAAACAAAACCTAGAATCGAGCAGTTTCATCTAAGAGTCATCAACTGGTGAAACTAAGCCCTTTTCCATGTACGATTTTGTTATTTTATGGTCCATAAAATCACCAACACAAAAAAACACACATGGGACTGAGCATAGCTAAGATAAATTGGCAAATTGGGAAATGAAATCACTTAAAGTGATTCAGGTAAAGTGTCAGATATTGCACAAAATGACATTTGAGACTTCAATCCTATATCAATATCATTGTAAAATACAAATGAAAGATTTGTGAAAGTTTGAAAGAAAACGAAAACCGTTTACCTCGTGAAAAAAGGGAATATTGATTTCATATTTTATCACCGAAAACTGATGGCTTACCGTAAATTTGTCACAGGAATGATGGTCCGCGGCCGTTGATATGCGCACCCGTACATGTACACATCGGCTCAGCTCAACAGTCGCGGGTACATCGACTCGTTGAATTGCGCTGCCGTGTCTATCTGGGAGGTTCAGCCCGTGATCGCGTTGCCCGTTGCGCGCCCGCCGGGTGGCCTGGGCGTGAACGTAATAACTACAGCTACCGTAGCTACCAAATAAAAGCAACTCCACGTACGCATATTCTGAATTTCCATTGTTCTCTTTCAAATTTTCTTATATAACTACTCACTCTCCCACTCTCATATAGTAGGCAACATCCGCCATATTGTGTATTCATTTTTCATGGAGACAATGGAATAGCGGGTCAGACTGAAAGGGGGCACACCGTATATTTTTTTTCTACAGAATGTTCCCCCTGTATAATACATTATTGGCTTTCTTGCAGTGGCATGACTATTTTGAAAAGTGGGGGTGGGGTCGTGGAAGGGAGCAGGGATGGTGGATGGTGTGGGAGGGGTATCGCACTATCGACCCTCCCACAGTAGGGAGCTTTTGCAACTTTTCACTCGAAAAAATGTGCAGTGTGTTCCTTACCTTGGAATATACTAGAATTCAAGAAAGCATGACCTCGGGACCACATGATTGAAACCATTATAGAAACAGGCATACACCCTACATGCATGTCTATAATATATAGGCTACATTTGGGGAGGGTATGTGGGTAGACTTTTTGTATGTATCACCTCGGAAGTATGCTAGTTGTGCAAAGGATAGATATCCCCCACCATTCACCCTGTCATACCCCCAATCTATTCCTGTGATGTTTATATGCATGTCTATATATAGGCGACATTTGGGGAGGGTATGTGGGTAGATTATTTGTATGTATATCTTTAGAAGTATGCTAGTTATGCAAAGGAGAGATATCCCCCACCCTTCACCCTGTCATACCCCCAATCTATTCATGTGATGTTTTGTATTTTTATGGCAAATTATTAGGGGGGATGCGCCCCCAGGCAACATCACTGCATGTAGAGGTTGCTCCCCATGTACTCCTTATTTTTTAATAACACAGTGAATGAAAAATATAGATTTTCAGACAGTGTGAGCACATTATTTATCTTTTATGTCAACCAGTTGCAAATAACTACAAGTCTGTTTTGTGTTAGTATCTAACATGCGCACACACACACACACACCCACACTCACACATACTCTGCGGATACATCACTACACAGAGCCCACATTTACATTCAAGTACAGTCAAACCTGTTATAGCAGCCACCTTTTTATAGCAGCAAACCTGCCTATAATGGCCACCAAACATGATCCCTTGCAGAGAAAAGGAATGTAATGGAACCTGTCTATAGTGATCACCTTTCTACAGTGGCCACTTTGATTGGCAGTCATGGTACACAGGTTTGACTGTACATTTTCATGCTTCTAGCCGTTTTCCCCCTTTACCTGGTACTATGTGTGCATTTTTTACATTTCAAACTAACAAAATCGCCTGTTTGTGTATGCTGGTAAATTGTACTTTTTTGAAGTAGGATTTACATTCCTGAAATTTGAAGCAATGCAAATGGTTGAATAACTTGTGTATTTACACAGCATTTTCACATTTTATGAAAATCAATTATATAACAATATGCAATTATTGTTATTTGGATACTTTGTATTTAATTTTTCAATAAATGCAGAAGCAACTGTTACAAAAAATGAAATACTGGGTGATTGATTCAACTTTTGGATGTGTGCAGATCATGTAGTGTCTCTGTGAATTTATTTATTTATTTATTTATTTATTTATTTTGGTATACATTTCAAACTGATCAGCAGCAGTGCTGAAAGGATCAGTGTACATTGAACATCAAAACATACATAGTATAAACAATACAATATAGCAATTGTTACATTCGAATTTGAATGAATTGGAACAACAAAATTTACAAAACTAAATCACTATAAAATAAACAAAGCTACATTACACAAAGAATAAATATCAGATCATTGTGCATAATTGTGTCTCATACATTGTCCACCTAGCCATTTGGTTGATCCTGATCTATGAAAAATACAATTGAGTTGGCCGACCCTTCAATACCCTGCACATAATAGGGGAAGCCTCTGTGAATCCAAGCAAAAGGAGGGTTAAAAGGACAATTGGCATAGTGATACACACATTTCTTCATGGGTGTTATTAGCAACTTCAATCATACATTATATCAATAACCTTGTACAATTATTCTGAATCATATTATTTATTAGTATTTCATCTGAGAAAAACAATGGTTTGTTTGAGTTTTAAAAAATGATAAATTTATGTCATACACTATACAGGGAAACCCCGTTTAGCTCGCTTATAACGAGGTACCGTACTGCCCACTGATTTGAACTACAAATTAAAAACATCCTTTTTCATTAAATCATAATTACCTTTATCACATGTAATAGGGAAGACATGAAAGATATATTATCAAATTTATTTTGATTGAATTTGAAAAAGATAACAGATTGTTGCTATGAGCACTATTCGGTCATTGTTACTTCCCGCAACAAAACTTATCTTTGTTGATACAGTGGAACCTCCTAACAAGAGGTACCGGATACAGCGATGATAATTTTACACGTCAAGGATCTTTGTATTTTATTATTTTTAAGCCCAGACACAAGATACCCGACATAAGGTATTCAATCCAATTGTGCCCGAGGTGCTTGTTATAATAAGGTTTTGTTAATTTTTGCCAAAATGTGTGCGTGAATAATTCCATGCTAAAGAGTTGTATTTGAGAAATGAACTGTTTATGCTATATATCAATTTGAAGGCCTTATCGGTAGGGCCTTAACCCCTTGACCACAGGAACCAAGTGGGTTGTGTACAAAGTCTATGGGGATTTCATAAACTCGTAGGGAACGGGTTAATTTGGCATCAGCATGGTGAGGGATCTGTGGGCAATCACTGGCCGAACATCCCTGCCACTTCCCACGGTCGACGTCCACATCTAACATGTCTCATACGCTAGAAGTCCTGCTCCAATATTATGGTGTTTTCGCTCAGCGACGTACAGAGCTTTCAACGACGCAGGGAGCGATCTATTGCCCCGTTCACCGCGCTCAAATAACTTTCGTTGACAAGCAGTTTCGCTAATTTGGTGAAGGCGGACGTACCTTCGTAGACTGCATGACGTCACATCTCGTTGTCACAAGCAATGTATAGACAACGCATGGCTGGCTTGTATTGTTAACACGCCAACTAATTGTCTATGTACTACACATGATAGCAATGTGCTGAATGTTTACCTCGCTACAAGCATGTTGATTGGTTGACCATAGAGCTGTATCGTGCCGTCGCATAATAACCGGAATAATTCTGACCAAAGTGTGTTGCAGATTTAAACCCAAGAACGGTCGGCCCGCTGTTACTGTAGGAAGTTCTTGATTTTGCACACGAACTGCAGGATTCCCCGTTTGCAAAAACCTGCTAGCTTAGTTCCTTGCTAATGGACGTTGTGGGTCCGTTTCCCGCAGGGTATGAGCATGGCGACTGAAGGGTCTGCGAGAACTTGGGTGTTGGCGGCCTGGTTATTTGTTCTGGGTGGTGTGGTATAGTGGGTGTGTAGAATCTTGATGGGTCTTGAAGAAATCTATAGAGAGGGTGAGATTTGCGAAAAAAGGAATGCAATCAGATAAATAGTAATGTGTAAGTCATGTGCACTTATTGCACAAAATGAACCACAAACATGTATTCATGTAGTAAAAATAGGATTTGATTTCTAATCAACATGGACCAAATTTGTTATTTTCCCTTCAGTTTGTTATTCAGCTGTTAGGATCGAAGCTACACTATAATTATTGACTCTAATTTTATTCCATTGTCAATTTTTCAGTAGCAGTTTTCATCTGTTTTTCAATCGGTATACAGTATACAGTATGCCTAATGCATTTGTCTCTAATAAGCAAAATAATAAATCTAAGGTCCACATTCTGAAAATATTGCAGAGATACAAAATAAAATCATGCTAAAATAATTTTCATCATTCTGAAAATGGTGTAAGGGAATGCAAATTCTACAATGCATTGTGAATCTTTTCTCATGTCCAGTAATGTCGGCCCTTGTTTATTGAGATTTTCTGTTATATAACATAACAATCAAGCCCATGATAAGTTTTCAAAATATGCGCTCAATGCACATTCTTTCCTCCTCTGACATTTATCTGTGTTGTTTTCCCAGTTTCGAATCCCAGTGAGATCACTTTGTGCAAGTATAGCAATTGACACACAATGGTATGCCAAAATAAACTCTCATTGATTTTGCCTGCTAATTTGAAGATGAAATTCTAGTTTCAGAACACAGATCTATCATTTATCTCTGTCCACAGTCCAAGAAAAAGGTTCTCAATGAATTACCTTAACCATAAGTCAATCGGGGTCACCACCAGCACAAATCGTGTGAGTCGTGTCAGCATGCAGATTGCACGTCCATTCTATCGGTACTCGGAAATCCTCTATGTATAATGTCGAAGAGAACAGCCACATCCAATGCTATAAAATGAGGATAAAAATCAAAAAGTTGCTTAATGATGGCAATTGGTATGGAAAGTCAATTGCCTTATGTAAGACAAAAAGAAAACACTGATCATCCAAGGTTTTTGATTGCCAAGCCTAATATCTAATCATTAGACTAATGAAAAAAACTTGTCCTGAAGTAAGAGATTTGCAGATTAGCCGGAATTTTCCATGGAGGCGGAGGGGGGGGGGGGGGGGGGGGGGTGAGGTGGGTCACACAAGGGAGCAGAGCTATGCGGCTTTGTACGGCAACAACATGGGCGGCGGGCCGGTACAGAAAGTTTGACATATTTGACGTAGTCGTACAACATTTCCGAAGCCGAGAGTATGATTTAGTATTGGTTTAAAATTTTCGACATTTTCGAGGCCGAGACCACGGTTCTTCATACTTTACGAGGTCAAGACCGCTAAAGTATCATCTCGGACCAGTAAAAATTTGAAATTGGGAGGTGGATCAATCCACCCAATGCACCACCTGACCACCACAATTCACAATGACAATAATTTTTTTATTTTGCAACATTTCACTTTTGTCTTTTGAGTTAGACCGAGTACTACACAGACACAGTGCATTCCAGACCATAGACCTAACATTATCAAAAATGAGCATCGATAAAAAAACACAAAAAACGGATTACCCATTCTATATCAAATTTGAGAAGGCCCATCATTTCATAATCGTAAGTCATAACAAAAGAGATATCAACATGTATAACTAGATCGGCAAATCTATTGCTTTCATGGCCTCTTTGACACGATTATCATTGTCATTTTCACAGTGAAAAAGACAATAATAATGTCAAAGAGACCATGAAAGCGATAGATTTGTCGATCTACACTCAAACTTGAATTGCTGATTCTGTAATTGGGCTCTTGACTTGGGAGGACGTACCTTAGACGGGGCTTCGATCGGCGCTGAGCTGTCCCGGCCGCGGTGCATGACCGTGCGTGTCGTCTCTTCGATCACCTGCAGCTTCTCAGACTCAGCTCTGCATGCATCTCAATTATCAACCAAATTGTTGTTTTTTCTTCTTGATGAACCTCTAGATCTCCTCCCAGGCCGCATTCTCATTCGCATTTTATTTGTAGATTCTCAAACGGTTTCTTCAACAAATTTGCTAGTGGTATTTAGTACACAATGCAAATATGCACAGTACTTCGCTCACTACTAGTACCGCTGTAGCTGTACGCGTATCGTATACACGTATTACGTACGTACCGGCTCTCTACGAACGACTAGCTGTATGCAATATAGCCGGGCGGGGATCGGACACAATATAGCAGGCACGACAAGGTCAAAGGTCACCTAAGACGTTGATTAACGCTTTAGAAATAAAAGATTTAAATGATAATTATCTTCATACTAAAGGGACATTTGAAAAAATCGAACCCTATTTTATTCCTCTCTTACCATAAGCTAAACAACACGGTAGAAGAGAAACGAGGAAGCTCCAAGTCATTTTCGTGGATTTGGACACTTTACATGATTCACTTTAAATCTTTGTTATTTTAAAAGCTAAAATAATTCGAAGTAGTCACAAGTCTCTACCTTGTAAAAATGATTCCTTATAATACCTTCAAAAATATGAATAATGATCCGAAAGATGAAATTATTCCCCTTTATTGACGGTATCGCGGACACTTTGCAATATGAATGAATGTGAAAAGCTAGACATGTGTTTTGATAGGTCTTAGTATGCACACACACTCCCTCTGTGGATTGGTTGTTCTATGTTTATATTCTACATGTTGCAAAGGCTTCCAGGGGGTGTGTGTGAAATTAAGAAAACAGCATAAGCATGCTTTTGCTTTTAGTGATTACACACCCCTGGAAGTTGTTTAATTTTACCATGATTTATCATGCAAGAAGTAGATAATTCAAGGGAGAGTGTTCATATGAGGAAATAGCACATATTTGTCGGCATAAATAAGGATTCATTCAACAAGTGCAAGTGCGCTTGCGACTTTTTATGTCCGTCCTTTTCATTTCTTACAAATATTTAAATCACAATTAAAGTGTTTTTAAGAGGTGTCAAACTTGCAATTCATATTCCTTAATGTTGTCTTCTAATGGTTTAAACATTTGGTGGCCCGATCGGGCCACCAAACTTTGGCATTTTCATGTTTTTACTGGCCCGACCGCAACTTTTACTGGCCCCGGGCCATCGGGCCTACGCCAATTTCGAGCGTTGCATTATGTTTTCGGGTTGTCCGTCCGTCCGTCCGTCCGTACGTCCCGTTTTCGTTCTCGCGATAGAACCGGTTGACGGATCAATTTCAA
This sequence comes from Echinarachnius parma, assembly GCA_037951105.1. Taxonomy (NCBI): domain Eukaryota; kingdom Metazoa; phylum Echinodermata; class Echinoidea; order Clypeasteroida; family Echinarachniidae; genus Echinarachnius; species Echinarachnius parma. The sequence continues at coordinate 3,106 of JBAMJV010008932.1, read as the reverse complement.
ACTTGGTATGAGTGTACATATTGGGGTGACAATGATCTGATTAGATTTTAGGGGTCATTAGGTCAAAGGTCAAGGTCACAGGACTCAATATATATACAAAAATGCCTCGTTCTCGCGATATCTCAAGAACTGGTTAACGGATTAAATTCAAACTTGGTATTAGTGTAGATATTGGGGTGGCAATGATCTGATTAGATTTTGGGGTTCATGAGGTCAAAGGTCAAGGTCACAGTACTCAATGTATGTGTAAAAAAGCCTCGTTCTTGCGATATCTCAAGAACCGGTTGACGGATCAATTTCAAACTTGGTATGAGTGTACATATCGGGGTGCCACTGATCTGATTAGATTTGGGGGGTCATGAGGTCAAAGGTCAATATGTATGTGAAAATGGCTTGTAATGGCAACATTTCAAGAACTGAATGTCAGATTTCAATCAAACTTGGTACCTGAATGTATCATAAAGAGTCAACGTAGCCATAAAATGTTGGGGTCATGAGGTTGAGGTCAAGGTCACGGGACTCATTATGCATGCAAAAAAGCTTGTAATGCCAAAATCTCAAGAACTAAATGTAAGATTTCAATCAAACTTGGTACCTGAATGTTTTTTAGGGAGCCATCAAAGATTAGGGTCATATGGTCAAGGTCACAGGACTCAAAATATATGAAAAATATTTTTAAAAATTAAATCAGTGCATGTTAATTTGGGCTTGTTATTAAAATCGCGTGATAGCGGAGGCATAATTTTCGATTGCGCGCAATCGAAGATCCATCTAGTTTTTATTATGCCTCCGCCAACGAAGTGGCCGGAGGCATTATGTTTTCGGGTTGTCCGTCCGTCCGTCCCGTTTTCGTTCTCGCGATATCTCAAGAACCAGTTGACGGATCAATTTCAAACTTGGTATGAGTGTACATATTGGGGTGACAATGATCTGATTAGATTTTAGGGGTCATGAGGTCAAAGGTCAAGGTCACATGACTCAATATATATACAAAAATGCCTCGTTCTCAATCTGATTAGATTTTAGGGGGCATGAGGTCAAAGGTCAATGTCACAGGACTCAATATATATACAAAAATGCCTTGTTCTCGCGATATCTCAAGAACTGGTTGACGGATCAAATTCAAACTTGGTATTAGTGTAGATATCGGGGTGGCAATGATCTGATTAGATTTTGGGGTTCATGAGGTCAAAGGTCAAGGTCACAGGACTCAATATATATACAAAAATGCCTTGTTCTCGCGATATCTCAAGAACTGGTTGACGGATCAAATTCAAACTTGGTATGAGTGTACATATCGGGGTGCCACTGATCTGATTAGATTTGGGGGGTCATGAGGTCAAAGGTCAATATGTATGTGAAAATGGCTTGTAATGGCAACATTTCAAGAACTGAATGTCAGATTTCAATCAAACTTGGTACCTGAATGTATCATAAAGAGTCAACGTAGCCATAAAATGTTGGGGTCATGAGGTTGAGGTCAAGGTCACGGGACTCATTATACATGCAAAAAAGCTTGTAATGCCAAAATCTCAAGAACTAAATGTCAGATTTCAATCAAACTTGGTACCTGAATGTTTTTTTAGGGAGCCATCAAAGATTGGGGTCATATGGTCAAGGCCACAGGACTCAAAATATATGAAAAATATTTTTAAAGATTAAATCAGTGCATGTTAATTTGGGCTTGATATTAAAATAGCGTAATAGCGGAGGCATAATTTTCGATTGCGCGCAATCAAAGATCCATCTAGTTTAGGATGTCTTAAGTGAGACCATGTCAAGCTCCAATTTTTGTCAATTTTTACCCAAGTCAGTGCCTGATAAATCGCACTTAACTGCCCGTCATAGCATCAAACAACGAACAATACCCGCATCATTGTTAGTGTGCCGAGAGAATGGGCATAGTTGTTTGATGCTATGACGGGCAGAAAGTGTGATTTATCAGGCACTAACTTGGTAAAAATTGACAAATATGGGAACCTTACATGGTCTCACTTCAGACGTCCTAAAACAAAAACTACTCGACCAAAATTACTGTTCGTGGTATCATATTCTTTGTAAAAATATCCTATCCCGTGAACCTAGTCATCATGTTTCTCTACTATGGCAAGTACCCCATTCCATTTTTGGGGGGGGGGGCACCCTGTATTTCTGTATAAACCAATAAACCCTCCATTTGTTGGCTGCGGAGAAGACTACAGAAGCCACCAAGATATAAGGCACAGGAATGCAGGACGAATAGTCTACAATTGGCATTGACTTCCCTTTGGAAGGATGTGGGGAGCAGTGTGATTCGTTTGGAATTCAAATACCCATTCTCTTCCTTACTCCACCATTCCCTATTCTTATATACCCTCCTATTTTTAGGCTGCAGAGAAGACTGCAAAGGCAACCTCCACGAAGAAGGCCAGGGCAGGCAGGGCCCGCTACGTCAACCCAAACCTCTTGGTCAAACCTGATCCAGGAGCAACAGCTTTTGCCATCTGGCTTCGGGTGGCCTATGAAGCAATGAAAGCCACTGAATGAGCAGTAAACAACACAAAATGACCTATAACCTATGCAAACCTAGTCAAGGCAGGAAGGGCCTAGCTGCTACGGCAACCCAAACCTCTTAGTCAAACCTGATCCAGGAGCAACGGCCTTTGCCATCTGGCTTCGGGTGGCCTATGAAGCAATGAAAGACACAGAATGATCATCTTTAGCCAATGATCGAGCAGTAAAATGACCTATAACCTATGCAAACCTGGTAAAGATGGCAAGCAGGGCACGCTACGGCAACCCAAACCTCTTAGTCAAACCTGATCCAGGAGCAACGGCCTTTGCCATCTGGCTTCGGGTGGCCTAGCTATGAAACAATGAAAGACACAGAATGATCATCTTTAGCCAATGAGTGAGCAGTAAATGACATAAAATGACCTATAACCTATGCAAACCTGGTACGTCAACCCAAACCTCCTAGTCAAACCTGATCCAGGAGCAACGACCTTTACCATCTGGCTTCAGGTGGCCTATGATCATGAAGCAATGAAAGACACAAACTGATCACCAGAAGCCACTGAATGAGCAGTAAGCAACAAAAAATGATCATCTGTGGCCACTGAACAGA